>VXBI01013148.1:105543-171253 GCA_013397375.1 Toxostoma redivivum | reverse complement strand
CCCCCTGTGTTTTTGCGCCCCCCCCCCCCCCCCCCCACTCCTGCACTGACAGCCACTACATCACCTCAGACCCCCCTGGAGCCACGCTATTCTTCCTCAGAGAGTGGAAAACAGCTGCTCATGGCCTCAGACAGTCTTGCTCTTTTTCTTCATCCTCCTCTTCTTCCACCGCTCCTTTTGTGGGGGAAAAGTCTGCTTGCTTGGGTTAAATCACCAAACTGAGGAGATGTGACTCCCTGAGATGTTCCTCTGGTGTGTCTTTCTGATTTCTCCTGCAGTACCATCTCAGTCACATGCAGCTAAAAATAAACATATTTTCCTTCTCCTCAGCCCTTTCCACTCAACCTGGACTGTGCTGAGATGAGAGAACAGGGAAAGTTATCTTGGTTTCTGAAAGTATTGAATCGTGTTTCAAATAAACATAAGATTTTTAAAGTTTCATAAGCAGGTTTAGACAGGACAGCAGAATTCTGGTGCAGTCTGAGAGCTCCAACCAACCTTTTGAATGTCTCAGAAGAAATCCTGGAGCACTCACTGCTGCTCGTTAAATCTCACATGGACACCAATCTTTGAATGGGCAGCCATGGTCATGCTCAGCAACCCTTTCCTGAACACCTGTAAAAAAACAAAGCTGTCAAAAATAAAATCCATCACCACAAAAACATTCTCTAAGCATGGCAACAAACCCTCTTTTCACAAAAAGTGAAAAACGTCCTGAATTTTCAGAATTGAATGGATATTTGTGTAGGGCATGTAAATAAAGAGAAGGGCAAGGAAAAGGAAAGAAGCCTGAACATGTGAGCAGTATTTTCCAGTTTGGTCAACTGTGCATATATTTTCAAGATCACATTACCTTCCCCCCACCCCCCTTTTTATTACTTAAAAAAGGCTCAGAGCATATAATTGAAGCTATTTTTACTGTCATTTTGGAAGCATAATGTATCCTGCAAGTCAGAGAAGTCAAAGAGAGTTTAGTTATTTTATGCCTTTGCTGTCTATTGGTCTTTTCAGCTCCTGTTCCCTAGGAGAACCTGGCAGACCCTCAGCTGTGGAGTCTTTCTGACCTTGTCTATGTGGACAGATATATAAATTCAGCCTCTTTCCTCCTATTCTGAGGGGCATGGACACCCCCAGTGCTGTCTGGAAGCCTCTGCTGCCCTAGAGGCACTTTGCTGTAGTCAATATTCAGCATTACCTCTGCACCCTTTATTTTTCTTGTTTTGGGCACGTGCTAGGTTGAAAATCTCCTATTTGAGATCCATTCAGTGCTTTCCACACCAGCCACAAACCTCTGCTGTGATTTGGTTTTAGGTTTCCCTCTTGCAGATGAGGCAGAGTGAGGGGAGTGAAGGGAGCAAGAAGAAATGGGAATGCACTGGGAAAGCTCTGTGATATTTAACATCAATCACAGAGCTTTATATTGAGCTGAATATTGATTTGCTGGGTGGGTGCTTGTTTTGCACCTCCTGCCTGTGTAGCAGTGCTCTGGGGTGAGTGAGGAGACTTGCACTGGATCCTTCTGTCATGCATGAATGTCAGCTCCTTTTCCAGCGTGTTTCCATGGCATCCTACCTCAGGTCATTTAATAAGGGAGAAAAGGAATAAAAGGGACTTGTTTATAGTTTGTTAACCCCTTCAGGAGAGCAATGGGAAAGGACTAAGAGAAGGAGGGGGTCACTGTGTCGGATTCTTGGTTCTTCCATTGCTGTTTCTGAGGTTGCAGATGAAGTGTCTCTTCCTAGGTACCATCACCACAGCTAGCCAGGCTCTCTGCCCCCTGAAAGATGGCAAATGAAGCCCTGAGATCAGGAAATGTGGGCACCTGGCCTTTACATCATGCTGGTGCCTTCATCCTGTACATTACCTGGGTGTTTTTATTTTTTAAAGTTACTTCTTCGCATCATTCTCTCTAAAACATCCCCCTCATCTTCCCAGAGGATCTGCTTCTATCTGTGCTTGCCAAAGGCAGCCACATTTCTACAACAGCCTGGTTTACAGGAGGCTTAGCTTGAACTGCCTGCTGGCCTTATGTAAGGGAGGCAACAATTGAATCTTCATAGTTGGGCTGAACTAGGAAAGTACTTAAAATAGCAGTAAAATCTCTCAGTGTGCATTTTAATTATTAAATTTTGTCCTTCTGCAGAGCAGAGTAATTTCTTTTTGGGATAATTGCCTTTTCGAAGCAATTTTTGCATTAAAGATTCACTGGCTTTTCAGAAGATGCTTCTAAACACTCCTTATTAAAAATTTAACTTGAGTCTTGTCTTCCCTCATTCTGCTTTTTACTTTTTCTTACCCGCAAAACACTAGCCTTCATTTTTTTCTAGCTTCATCTGTGTTGCACACACCTGCACATTAAAGCAAAAAAATAATGCAGATCTGTTCTTCAGCACTGGTGTCCTGTAAATCCAGGGTGGCTCAGGGATAGCTCAGTTTGTGTCACCTGCTGCCTCACAGCCCAAACTCCCACCCTGCAAGGTTTCCCTTCTAAATCAAATGTGCTGAATTCAATGTGGCCCTTTTTGTTTGTGGTATCTCACAGAAAAAAAGAAATATTATGGAAGGACTCTGAAATTTCCCAGTTTATGCTTGAATGTGAATCAGCAGCTCAATCTTTTCTGAATCTCGAGATGGATTTGCCATCTCTTGAGGTAAGTCTTGGTCTGTCTTTGCCTCCATTCATTGATTGCTGCTGATCTCACCAATGAATTTTTGCACATCCCAAAGGAGGGAGGAGTTTTTTATGAAGGAATTTCACAGCTACCACCAACACACTGGAAACAAAGCTTCTCTCCAGCTCCACTGGGGAACTCCCTTAAAATAATCCTGGTGATTCCCTGTAGGAAATTCCTCAGCAAGGCCTTTCTGATGGCCCATGTCTGAGCCAGAGTTTCTGGGGGGAGAATTCAATCAGAAGAACATTTTATCCTGGCTCACATCTGCTAAAAGAGATTAGAATTAGTATTTCTTTGTGCATCAGTAATGCCACATTAGGACAGCTGAAGGTTTCTTCCTGTCCCTGTATCTAAGTAATTCAGAAGTAATGGAATTTTAATAGCCAGAATTTGTCTTAAAGGAAAACATAAAGATGACATTGAATTAAGTGAACTTGAATTTATCTTCCATCTGATAACTCCTTTTGGCAGCTTGTCCTGGTGCTCCTCCTTTGATTTAAAGGGAGTTACTCCAGATTTTTAATAGTACAAACTAGATGGAAATAATCTCATCGATAAACCTCAAAAGTTTGGATTTTTTCCCCCATTTCCCTACCAGCCCCTCCAGTTAAGTGGATAACTGTGGCCTCAAGAAAAAAAACAAAGCTTTCAAGGGCAGGGTCTGGGACAGGGAGTTTAGACTGGGAGATAATGTTAAAATTCAGTTTGCAACACGCAGCCAGGTTTAAGATATGGATTCAGTTTTGATTTTGCTGACCCCTCATGTTTGTACTCATGTGGTCAGCTAAAATTGGAAGAAAAATATACTGAGACAAACTGAGCTTGTGAAATTCTCCCTGCCCTTTTCAGACTGAAAACAAGATTTTAAAAAACTAGTCTGCATTTCACTGAACTTGATCTGAAGCCCAGGTGCAGATGTGAGTTTTAGGTGATCTGCCACCCCCAGAAAGAGAAGACAGGTTCTGTGGAGCTCTGGTTCAGGTCTGTCTCCCTGCAGTGGGCTGCATTCTGTGCTCTGCACAGTCTGTCTTGCCCAGAACAGCTGTGCTTGTCTTCCACCAGCACAGTGCTAAAATGAAGACTGATTGTCTTTCCATCCGTGCAGTTAGCTGCTGTCAGTCTCACATGTGGCAAGCAATTGGTGCAGGGTTTTTTGTCCTGGAGTTAGCTGGCTTAACCTTGAATTAGTGAGTAAATATATAAAACAGCAACTGGAGTTTGGTAGCAACCAAGTAATGTTATCTGCAAAACTCTGTCTCAGCTTCCAGCTGGCACTTCTTGAGGGGCAGCAGCACAACTGAGATTGGCAGGGAATGGATTTCATGGGCTGAATTCTAGCAGAGGAGCCAACTACCTGCACAGTGTGTGAGTGATGAATCTTGTCTTTCTCAGTAGCAAAGACCTCTCTTTACACACTTATCTCTGGTAGTTGTCAGCTTTTGAGCTAATTACAGTCTCTTTTTAGAAGGGTATGGCCTTTTGTAGTCATAACAGAACTCTATAAGCTAAGCAGGAATCTTCTCTTGTGACTGCCTTGGAGTGCTCAGACATCTTCACCTTCTTTGCACCTTGCTGGGTTTTGCTCTGAGCTTTCCTGGTCATTTTTCCAGCCCTTTTTGTCTGCAGCTCATGGCAAAAGAACAGAAAGACACAGAAGGAAGCTGTTGTTGTGACATTTAGATAGCTACAGGAGTGAACAAACAGCAGGTTCAGGCACTCTTGGACTCAGGAGACATCAGCCTTTCACCTTTTGGCTTCCAGCTCTGTAGTTTGTGATCGCTTCTGCAAACAACTTGGCATTAAAAACCCTCTTATTTCATGCTTCTCCATGAGGAAAGCCTCAGGCCTGCTGTCAACACATGGCTTTTCTTCCCCTTGGGGGTAGGGAGGAGTGGTTTTCAGAAGCAGAGTTCTGACACTGTTGTTTCTTGTCCCAGAGCAATTTTGTGCATCTGGGGCTGCTCTGGTCACTGTGTGAGCCCCCAGCTTTGCCTGAGACTGTGCTGCTCCCTCCAAGCTCCATCATCCGTGGGAGGCCATGGGAGCAGCAGGAACACCAGGACACTGCCTGATGGGCTGTGGGAAAGCAGGACACCCCAAAGGTATTCCAGCACCCAGGCTGTTCACTTACTGGGAAAGGCAGCAGCCTGAGCCCGTGGAACAGCTCTTGGCCTCCTGGGGAAGAGCTCATGGCCTTTGGTGGTGTTGTTTGTTACTTATTTGTGCTGTTGTTATAAATTACTCACCACAGTTGGGTAGGTCAGTGTCTTAGGTTGCAATACAGGATGTGCCCAAAAGTATGTGTTCTATCACCATCTGTTAAACCAGCTGGGGCAGTGATCCTTATGTTTTCCACAACCCATCCTTCCTCCAGGGAGATGTCTCCTGTTAATTGGCCATTGAGTCCCACTGCATGACTGATAAAATGACATCATCCCATTGGGAGATGCCCCACCCAGGGGGAGGAGCCAAGCATTTCCTACCTGGATAAAATCTGAGATTTGGAAGACCAAGGTAGCCTTTTTTCCCACTGGATTCCAGAAGAAAGCCAGATCCTTCCACATCATCACTGGACCTTTGGAGGAAAACTGCACCTTCTACAGGAGCACTGCTCCAACAGAACCACATCTGTCACTGCAGGAGGATGCAGCCACCATTTAATGGGACTGCACCAACACCCTGACTGACAGGGTGTCAGGTTGTATTCTGACTCTGTCAGTGTTTTGGGGTTTGTTCTCTGTAATACTGCATTTCTATTTTAATTTTCCTAGTAAAGAACTGTTATTCCTATTCCCATATCTTTGCCTGAGTGCCCCTTAATTTCAAAATTATAACAATTTGGAGGGAGGGGTTTACATTCTCCATTTCAAAAAGAGGTTTCTGCCTCTCTTTCAAACCTAGAAAGCCAATCAATAAGGCAATTTATTAATTCCTTGATAAGAAACGGGCAGGCAGCGCTGGGAGTCTGCGCTCCACCACCACATCTGTCCTACCCCTGGTCACTGCCCCTTTTACAGGCAGTGTCTGGTGACATGGTGACATGGGCTGTGACATTCCTACTGTGCTGGGGTACAAGTCCAAGCAAGCCCAAACATGCTGGCTAGCACTCAGGCAGCAGTGGCTACAAGCTCCCACCAGGTCTGGACAGGGCTTGAACATGTTCTCAGGTTACACTCTTAGCAAGAAGGTAACAGCAGTGACAAGTCTGCATCTTCCCTATACATAAAAAGTGGATACAATTCATAATTATAGTGGCAAAAAAAAGAAAAAATACATAAAAACAAATATGATGAAATCATATTTTCCTTTGTCTCATGTCCATGCTTTACTTTAAGTTCAGTACTTGCTCATACTGATTTCATTATGTGTTTCCTCAATGACACAAATCACTGTGTAGCATCTCACACTGTGGTACCTCGAGCAGGCCCTGTGCTCCCCTGGGATCACCCGCAGTTTTTGCTCTGTCACATTCTGTGGATGTGTGGAGGTGACAAGGATCCAAGTGTCCTTTCAGCTCTGCTGCCTCTGGCTGCCAGCACACGCTGCACCCCTGCAAGTGATTTCCTGTGCAAGGGGTGTGCAGGCTGATTTAATTGCTAAAGGGCACATCTGATAACACAGAGCACACAGCTATGTGGTTTTAAGACATGGGAGAAAGAAGCACAGTAAAAATAGACTGAGAGGTTTCATAATCTCATGCATCTGGACAGTGTAGGTTGGAATGTCTGGACTAAAGATTTATCCAGCTTTGTTTTTTTGGTAATATTTCCCTTTGTATTTTTTAGAGGCTTGTACTCTTCTGTTCCTGTCATCAGGACTTTGTTGTGCTCCATTTGCTGTCTTGCATTTAGGTTCATTTGCATTCTGAGGGTTTCCAAGTACTTTAAAAATGGTCATTAAGCATATCTTGGCACGTCTTTGAAAAGTATTATTAATTGTATGCTTCAAATTTTACATATCTCCATGGGATATCTTCACCACACAATACTGGGGTTGGATACTTTTCTTCCATTCTCTTCTCCTCCCTGAGATTTACAGATCCAGACTCTTCAAGTCTATTGTATTGTAAGCCTAAATTGTTCTCTGTATCCCTGGGATGTTTTAAAGAAGCTGACAGATGAGTTATGACTCAAAATTTGACTTCAAATGAGTTATGACTTAAAATTTAGGTCTGGCTTTAAAAAGAGGTACTAAACCCACCAGTGTATTATTATGCTGTGGGATCACTTCAAAAGCCCCTTTTATTGCCAGAATGAGTGAGTCCTTTCTGGTCTCTGTAGAGTAGGAATCAGAGTAGTAGAAATAACAAACAGTTTTCACTGATAAAAATAAAGGAAAATGTGAACCATTTTGTGGTGGACCAGGACTCAGTAAGAGACAGGGTCTTTTGAAATCTGTATGCAGAGGTTTTGTACTTGAGGTAGGCAGTGAAGAATGAAAATCATGATGTTAGTATCTTTCATAGGGCACTGAAATAAATCAAGCAAAATTCAAGCAGGGAAAAAATTATATGGAATTAATAGAATTCATATTCTAATCAGCTGAGGAACAAACTACATGATGAAGGAAAAATACTCTAGCTGTGTGGTAATATTTGCTCATTTTATATTTATTTGATGACTTTATGCTGAAGAGACAAAAATAAAATGTTCCTCAAATTAGTTATAATAGGTGTTTGAACAAAAGAGGCAGATCCTGAGTCAGGGACATGGACCTTGTGGTGCACTGGAAGGAAAAATACCAAAATTCACAGCCATTTGGCCCTGTAGCAACTCAGAGATGCTGAGCTATGCTGAGCCTTGAGAAGCAGCCACAAACAGGAGGTTTAAAGCTCACCTGGGGACCAAAGGGAAGAACCTACAGCTCCCCTGAAAGGGGGCCAAGCTGCAGGACATTTCTTCCATTTATTTTCCCCCAGCTAATACCCCATTTCCTGTCAGCTCTGTGCTAGAGCTCACTTTGCTGACTGCAGCCAGACGGTCAAGATTCAGATTTCCATTTTCCAATGCTTTGCCTGCTTTGGAGGAAAGCACAGACATCATCCATCATTAGTCCTGGGATTCAGCTGGTCCTAATAGCCCTGTGTGTGACCACTCCAGGAGAGCTGAATGTTGGTTTCCAGCCCTGGGGGAGCCTCCTGAGTCTGTCCTTCACATACTTCTATTTATACATTTATTTCAGTTTATGGTAGGAGGTGAGGATGTGAACACTGAGCTACATCACCTCCTGCATGGACTGTGGTTTGTGAGCCATAGACCAGGGCTCAGTAAAACCTGGGCAGGATCAGCTTTGAAAAAGCACAGGGAAAGGATCAAGAGGGATCTCTAATTCTCCAGCACAACCTTTCCCATGTCTCTCAAGAAAAGAGGGTTTCTGGGGCACAGTGATGAGCAGGGTTTGGGATGTGGGGGGTCTTTGCTGCTGTAACTCATTTCCGTATTGCTCTCCAAGGCTGCATCCCCCGTGCTGGGACCTGTGCCCAGGGATAGGAGGTGATGGGGCAGGCTCTGTGGTCTCAGCTTTCCTGAGGACACATCCAGCTGCATTTTGTATCTGCTGTCAGTGTTTAAAAATTCCAGCTCTCAGAGCATCCATGGGATCCTGGGAGCTGTGCTCTGCCGTGTAACGCCCCTCTCCTGTACCTAGTGTGGGGAGCAAGGGCTTGCCCCTAAACTGGTCTTGCTGGCACTGCCTTTAGCAAAAATAGTGATTTGTGGGGAAGTTCTCTAAAGTGGGCTGTGAGGAGGGGGCTTATATTGAATGGTCAGAAGGTAAAATTCACTGCCAGGTCACCCCTGAGCTGGGGCAGCTCTACATCCCTGCAGCTGAGGAATGCTGGCACAACCTGCTGGCTGCCCAGAGTGCCTTTTGGGATCACAAGGAGCTACAAGATACTTTGCTTTCTGCTACACCCATGTTTACAGCATTAGTTTGGGCTTTAAAAGTAGAAGTGGTGCTAGAGGAAATCCTGCTGTCTTTCACTTGTCTTTAGACATTCCTCAAAAGCAGGGAGCTATGAATTTATTGAGTGTGTACATAAGAATTGTGTGATTGCTTTTGGATACGTGCAAAACTCTTATTTTGACTTTGGAGTTCCAAGCAAAGTTTTACATGTTAAATATTACAGTCTAAAAATCGTTCAATAATGAAAAAGCCCTGCCTGGGGCGAGATTACTTCTACCTGGTGCTCAGCAGAGCTGCAGTCATCCCAAATGTGCCACTTGAAACAGATGAAGTAATGGTGTACTTCTGAAAAATATCCTTGGAATTGGGGAGCAGGAGGATCCTGTCACCTTATCCTTGGCTTAGCCTCATTTATGAGCACTGCAGTTCCTTTGTCTGGAATGAAATGAATGTCTGAAATTTATTTTAGTTTCATTTGTCAAAACACTTGCATTAAATCAAAACATGAATTTAGATGCCAGTGTTTAAAAAAAGGCAATCCATAAGACCACACCTGAGATTCTGGAAGCCTTGTCAGTGTGTGCTGCTCTTGTTTCAGAGCAATGCCTGGGGAGGTGGGGGTGCCCTGTGTCCAGCAGCAGCCCTGAGGCTCAAAAGGCACTTTTGGGAGCCTGCTGTCTCCCTGCTGCAGTGCAGGGGCTGCTGATCCCTCTGGGAAATGGGGCCACTGGACCAGTGACCCCAAAAGAGACCAAGCTCACAGTGTTTCTGCTGTACCTGTTAGAAGGTGCTAAACTGCAGAGTGGGACAAGCCTTTACTCAAACGTGTCAGCCAGATTAAACATTCACTTGAAAGCCTGTTTTTTGTTTCATCACTCATGCTCAGAAAACTGCTCAGATGACTGTTTTCCCCAAGCCATCCCCACTCAGTTTGTTATCATTTCCATTATTAAACATTTCTGTAAACACTGTAACATTTTATAGTGTTTGACAGAGATTTCCAAGTCTGCTAATTAGCATGGTCCCTGGCACACGGAATATACTTTTATTATTACCCATTCATGGCCTTGTTATTCAGAAGAGGTTCTCTTGTGAATGGAAACGTGCATTACTGCACTTCAGGCTAATAAGTGTGACATAAAATATGACACAGAAAATTAACTGCAGTTCTGCAGGATCCAGCAACTGGGGGTGATGTGCATATGGTCATACTGAGGCTCTGTTCATTTGCATCACTGCTTTTCTGCCTTATTAAAAGTCTGAGAGAGGAGAATATTGGGAGAAGAAGGAGGGGGAGAAGAAATGAACAAATCTATCTTGGCATAAATAGGTTTGGCTCAGCAATACAACAGTTGTCAGCAGCCTTTTCCACAAGCCTGTTACCCTCCGTGAGGAGAGCACAAAAAAGTGATTGAAAAGTCAGTTTGTGGGCTTGCAGCATTCTTGGAAAGAATCTGAAAATAAACAAAAAACAAACCAAAACCAACCCCTGAAATGAAAAATTATACTTGTAAAATGAAGTGTGCTTTATCCATGTCCACTGTCAAAGCAGAGTTTGCCAAGCAGAGGCGCAGCCCCGTGTCCACCCCAATTGCCTGGTCCAAGGATTAGATTTTAAAAAGTGGACTCTCTTTTTTACTCTGCCCTCTGCCTGTTCAGCCTTTGATTTTTTTTCCCAGTTGAGACAGAGTAAGTGAGCCCATTTCAATTAGGAAAAAAAAAACCAACCCTATTTGCCTTCAGCATTAGCACCTTCACAGACAACCATGAGGACTTTGCAAACCATTTGAGTGGGTGTACTTGAAATAGTTTCTGTTGCAATGATCCCAGAGAAAGAAAAAGAGGATCCTGGTGGATGAAGAGAAAAGGTTAAACAGAGTCTGGCTGCAGTCTGGCAAAGGGAGTTGCTTGTCTGGCCAAGACCAGCTTTTTCAAACTCTGTTTATGCCTTGTAGAAAAGAGCTATGGAAAAATAAAAATTCCTAAACTTCCAGAGAAACTGTCAGTGAAGTTAATTGCTATATCTAAGTCAGGGTTTACTCATGTGCAACTGTACATGCTCAAAGAGCAGCAATAAAGTAAAATTTGTATGTGTGGGCGTTGGTACACACATTTATATGTGTATGTGTGTGATATATGTGTTAATGGCTATGGGAAATGATTGAGAGCATTTGACACATTTTGCTATTACTGTGTGACTAGTCATGTAATAAAATATGATTTACTTCAGGTTAATTCTGATAAAGACTCAAAGTGAACATCCAGTGGATGAGGGTGTGTTTGCAGTTCTGGAGATGTGTTTGAAACACCTGAAATGCTTTGTTAGATGTACCTATTTTAAACCTGAGGGAAGAACTGCTTCCATTTAAATTCAGTATCCCACGGTTTCTCAGGGCCTCCCACACCAGTGTAGCTAGCCACAAGCCAGCCCCAGGCTGTAAAACCATTGAGAGTAATTAAATACTTACAGTGCTGGACTGCAGCTCTTACAGCCCACATATATTCCTGTGGAAAACAGCCTGTGGCTGCAGAGAACCTGCTGGCAAGAGGCTCCCCCAAATGCTAATTAATCACAGGGTCACAGAACATGCTGAGCTGGAAGGACCCACCAGCATCACCAGTGTGGTGAGGAACCCCTGGCTTGGAACCCCAGCTTGGGAGATGTCCTGAGCACTGCAACCTCAGGTGAAATATCAGAGATCAGGTGAAAGGCATCAGGTGCACTTGGGGCTGCTCCAGCAGCAGGACAGGTGCCTAAAGGAGTGGAAGGAATGATGGAGCAGCAGAAGGGATGGATCCCTGAGCACTCCTCATGCTCCTGTGTGAAGCTCCTGTTCCTGGTGCACTGCTGCAGTTCTGCAGAGCCTGTGGTGAAACTGTGCCCCTGCAGAGCAAGAATGTTCCCAGACCTCCCCTCTGAAGCAGACAGAGAGAAAAATTTTGGGTAAAGATGTGTATCCAGCACTTCTTAGAAACACTTCCATAATTTTCCCTTATCATATGTTGGGAGTTTCCAGGTTTTTGATGGTGATCTCTGCCCAAACAAACAATTCCAGGAAATGAAAATAGATGGAAGTTGGAGGGCTGTGATAGATCTGTTGCTGCTTCCAGCACATTAATTCAAGATCATATCACGAAGCATAAAAACATGTCATCTTTGCAGTGTTTGTTGTTCATAGGAAAAGGATAAAAAGAAAGAATGCTCTAAATGAAGCACAGGAGTGAGAAAAGAAAGTCTGCTTTCTCTTCCCAAAAATATTCCAGTCCATATTATTTGTTTTCACACCAGACAGGTACTGCTGGTAAACTAATCTGTCTGCCCCACAATAAAACTATCAATCTGTCTGCTCCACAATAAAACTTACAAAAAAATCCAGATCTGCAGAGGATGAATACCAGTCCTAAAAAGAAGGCTTAAAATAGATGGAGTTTTAGCTAGCAAAATTTAGAAACCTTTTTTGGAAAGGCTTAGGTAGTTTTCAGCTCAGATGGGCACTGTCTGAGCACATCTACTTACTCAGAATTGAAATGGAAATAGAGAGACAAAAACACTTCTCTATAGTTGGGGAAAAGGAAAGAGATGTTTTGGAGCATGCCATGCCTTGCACATCATGAGCATATTTTTATATAACAGATTGTGGAGATGAAGTGAAATAAAACAGATATATATAAAATAAAGATTTGGGTCTGGTTTGGATCTTCAGCAACTACACTTTGACTGTAGCTCCCAGGTATTCCCCCTCATCTTCCAACAATATCTCTTGAGATATGCTTCCCACTGCCAGAATTTTATTTTATTAAGTCTGTGAAGGGGATGGCCTGACTTTCTAAGACCATCACTATCAAACTTTATTACAGAAGTCCATGGACAGCAGCAACTCTCCCAGTTGTATTAGAGGTCCAATTTAATTTTGCTTGTTTTTCATGTGTTCCATGTTGATGTAGGGGTAGCAGGATATTTCATTCTTCTGCAAAGAACATTCTTGAAAAGATTTCTGAGTCTGATCGCATTCATCTCAATTCTGCTCTGGCTATATTTGACATCCAGCATCCAGCTTGGGGGTAAAAACCAGAAGGATGTGATGGTTAAGACTGAAAACAGATTCTTACCTGATCCTTACCTAGAAATGGAAACTGAAACTAAAACTCTGAGCTGTCTTGTAGACTTGTATTTGTGTGTGTGTGCTTATGTATTTTACAGCTTTAAACACACAGGGCAGGAAAAACATTTATTACTGTGTAATGTGGGTAGGTGGCATTCTTGTTTTCATGGCAAACTAGATTTTTGTCAGAGCATGTGCATTCAACAATGGGCTGCATTTGGATTCCTTTGGTTTGAGCTGTGAGAAGGATGCTCTGCAGGCTTGTTTTGTATTATCAATTGAATTGAAATTAATAAGTAGGAGCAGCACAGCTAAGCCATTTCCCACTGCTTGGGGCTTTTTGCATCCCTTTCCTTTTCTGAGGTGTGTGCAAAGTTCAGAGATGCTGAGCTGCTGTGAGAAGATCACTTTTTGAAGTGGCTGCTCAGATTTTAGAACCAGAAGAAGAGACTGGTTTCTAACTGTGGATTTGAGCCCTGTGACTTTCCCTGATCTGCCATAATCATAGGCTGAATTTTAGGTCTTTTCCCATTCTTTGTGCCAGGCCCTGGTTCACAACAAGTGCTCAGAACCTTGCTTATAAAAGGGCAAAGTTTTACACTGGTAACAAACACAGCATTATGCACATCTGTCTCAGCTGGAATTTCCAACTCTTAGATCATAACTTGAACCCCCCTGGAAAATCGGTTTCACTTAAAAACAATTATGATAATCTACCATTAAATTACATATATTATCAAGTAAATGGTAGGAGCTGAAAGCAGAGTTTATGATTTTGGCACTGCAGTGCTGTAAAAGTAGAAAATTCTGCAGCAGAACAGCACCCACAAAGGTCTGATCTGCTCTTTGTGCCTGGTAAAATTGCTGGGTAAGAGGCTCTTCAGGAAAACTTTTGGTTTCTGGAAAGCCTAAGGCAGACAGTGAAAACTGTGTGGCTCAGCACTGAAATACTTTTGTGGACTCCCAGATGTAGTCCTTAACTTGCCAGTCCAAATCTCCATGTGTGTCACTGGTACATTAGTCTTAAACAATAATGCTCATGTCTTAGTAGGGTTGAATCTTAAACAAAACTTAAAAGTAAGAAATGGCCTCTAGAAAGCATTCAAAGACCTTTTAAAATATATTAGAATATATTCAAAGACCTTGGAAATAAAATGAGGTATTAAAAGTGAATGTGTGCTAAAACCCAATGACACCAACAATCCTGGGAGCCAGTGAAAAGCCTCCTTTTATTGTTCTGCTCTGAGGCATATCTGTGTTTCTTACATATTACCCTGCCCCAGGCAGGACTGAACATTTCATGTAACATGATGACCCTGGAAAACATGCTGCAATTTTGGGATAATTCCTGATGAGAATTTATGGCTACATGAGCATATTGTAAGTAAACCAACCAGTTTTCCAAGCCACAAAATGCTGCACTGCTCTGTATTAATGCAAGGACCACTTAATGCCAGGGCTGCTTTGCTCCAGCACAATGAACCTCTGTTATTCAAAGTTAATAGGCAGGCTCAAGAAACCATGATATGACAGGAACCAACTTTCTTGTTTTGCTGGTTTTGCAGGTGTTTTTTTTTTTTTTTTTTTTGCCGGTTTGGAAGTTTTGTGCTGCCACCTAATAACTTTCTGTTGTTGTCACTTGGATCCTGGAGCAGGTCCTTTCCTTCCCCTCCTCTCTCTGAACAAGAGGGGAATTATAGTCCTCTCTCATAGTGCCCCAGCAGCTCAGGGCACCTTATTGCAGTGAAAAAAATACATTTGGAGTTATTGTTTCATATAATGTAATGCTTTTCAGTGGAGAGGAGTTTAGGGGTATGGCTGTGTTCAAGTAGCTGCAATCCCAATGGAGGTGAGCAAATGGAAAAACTGAGGGACAGAAAAAGAGGGATTTCTAAAAGGGATGATGGCATAAACCCTCTTGTTCCTTTACACTTTTGTGTTTCTATTGCAGATCAAGGCTTCACTTAGTAAAAGCGTTTTCCAGGTAAAATTAATATTGTCATTCAACCATTTCCAGGTACTTATAACTTTGGCCTGGGGGTGAAACATCAGATTGTTTCCTCAGGAGGAGACAAAGAAAATCTGGCTGAGATCAAACACCAAAACGAGATTCTGAATGGGAAGTCATAAGGAATGGTAGCCTGCTGTAGAAATTCTCGATGTTCTTTTCCAAGACCAACTTAGGGCTGACATGTTGGAGTGCAGGGGCATAATTTGGTAACTAACTCATGGATACAATGTTATTTTTGTTTTTTTGCACTAAGCACTTATTCCATGGCTGCTGAGACTACAACAGCACTTGTTTCAGTGGTGCAGCTTGTCCCCAGCTAGCCCATGCTGCTTGTTTTAAAGCAAAATGCTAATTTTCTGAACTGTGTAATTCCTATCAGTTCCTCTGGACAGCTTCTGTTCCTATTCAGATTTTGGATATGTCTTTTTCCATATCAGAAGCTTCTTGCACATATTTAAAGCGAGCATGGAGTGGTGTGATTGAAACATCCCTGTAGAGCTCTGTGAAGTGTCAAAGGGTGATGTCTGATTTCCATAGGCTCTGCTTGCTCAAAGCCCTCCTTTTGTCTCCTGACAGAGCTGTATTCTGATTTCAGAATGTAAATTATCCATACCTCCTTATTTCCCCTGCTCCTTATGTGTCAGCCCACCTAGAAGCTTTCTATTAATTTATCAAATTGTCACTGGGCTCACTTTGTTGCACTGCAGCCATTAGCCTGTCCATTTGCTTAATTGGTCCATTTCCCATTTATTATTCAGTCCCTGAATCCCCATTTGAATAATTTTTAGCTAACTATTAATTGAATACCATTTCTAACATGATTACATTGTCTACATTCTCATTTTTGTATGATCACTAAGAGAAAGGGGTTTTTATTATGATGCATATGAGAGTCTCCAGTTAATTGGTGGTTGGAAAATGGGAAGAAAGTGATGGCTCTGTCCAGTAATTACAGAATCAAAAAGTCCATGATTGTTTAAATGGTTGAGCATGAGATTCAGGTTGCTGCTTCTGTTTCTGTAACTGCAGCTGGTGGACTTTTAGCCAGACCCCTTTGCACCAGTGCAGGGGTGCAGCCGTCTCTGGAATCTGTGGGGGATTTGCAGCAACTGATTGTCATGCAAGCAGCTTTTATCCCTTTTATCCTGGGCTGTTTGTGAGGCTGTTGGTCAGGCAGCAGTGTGCAAGTGTCAAGGTCTTCTGCTCTCCTCATGTCTCCAGCTTTCACAGCAGGCACCAGCTCTCCTCATGCCTTCTCTTCACGTGGTGCAGCCCAAAAGCTGGGATGGAGGCTGATCATCCAGCATGGCATTCAGTTTTGGGCAGGATGGCAGTACCCTCTAGCTGGCATCCCAGTCATTTCTCCTGGCTCATTTTGGACATAGGGATTGCAGCATTGAGGGCATGAGCAAGGCACAATTAAGGGGAACAACCTGTTCTTGCTGTTCATTCTTAACCAACATCCTTCCTGTGTTAGACTGGGGTCTCTAGGGGTAGTTGATCCATGAGAGAGGCCTGAACCTCCCTGGCTGTTTTGTGCCAGCCCAGCAGCTCAAGGTTTATACATTGCCTGCCATTGCCACAGCCTGTGGTTTATGAGGAGCCTGGGAGGAAATCACAGAATCACAGAATCATAGAATGGCTTGGCTTGGAAGAGACCTTAAAGCTCATCTCATTCCAACCCCCTTCCATGGGCAGGGACACCTTCCACTATCCCAGGTTGCCCAGAGCCCCATCCAGCCTGGCCTTGGGGAACCTCTGCCAGGGTCTCAGCACCCTCACAGGGAACAATTTTTTCCTAATATCTGATCCAAATCTACTCTTCTTCAGTTTGAAGCCATTCCCCCAGTCCTGTGCTAGAAGTGTTAATAATGGAAGAGTTTCCTCTTCCATTTAGGAATGAATAGGAGCAGTAGGATGAACTTTGTGGGAGAAATTTTAAGGCACAGAGATCTCTGGGGCTGCTCAGGGGCACAGAGAGCCTCCTGTAGGTTTGTTGAGCAACATCTGAGATTTGTCTGAGCTCACTTTTGCGAGGGCAGGGCTCGAGCTCTGAGGATTGGTGTAAGTATCAACCCAGACTTTGAGTCCTGGCTTTCTTCCTAGCTGGGCCTGGGAACATCTGGGCTATTGATTCAGATGGAATTTTGGGTTTTTAGTCATCAAAGCCAGATTTTGGAGGAGCATTTTAGTTCTCAGTCATGATGTGATTCCCAGAAATTATTGCAGTGGTGTTAGATAAGCTCAGAGTTTGGGCTCTGGGCATAAAGGATGCTGGGCCACCCCTCAGGCTGGGGGGAACTTCTGGAGAATATTGTCTTTGAAAACAATAGAAAAAGATCTCTAAAATAAGAGAGAGGCATAGGGATGCATCAGACAGGGTGAGAGTCTGTGTTCACCTTGATGTTTTTGTGTTCCCAGCTTGGTTCTGGATACTGTAAACATCTACAGAAAGACTCATCTGTCCTGTGCTGCTGACACAATAGGCAGCACCCAGGCTTAGTTGTTCTTGACCAAATTATTCAGAAAGAAAGCTTACAGGTTTAGCCAAGTGCAGAATTGCTCTTTTGGAAGGCAATAAAAGTGTGGGGCTGCGAATCATTGAAATAATCCCCCAGATGGCCAAGGGAAGAGCACAACCACAAACAAAAGCAGCTCTCAACTTGGAGTAACCCCAAACTCACTGCCCTTCCAGAGGAGCTGCTAATCACAGATGTGTGCTAGTCTCTGAAAAATACATTGGGAAGCAATGGATTTCTAAGTTGCAGCAGCGTGGAGATAATTTTATTTATGCTTTCTCTGCATCGGGTGCAGAGGGGCTCATTTTCCACTCTTAAATTTAAACAGGATGATATTGCACCTCCCAGGCAAAAGGGGAATGGAGCCAGTTAAACATTGCCTGGGAGGAGATGCACGTCCCTGCTGAGCTGAGCACCACCCAGACTGAATTTTGGGAGGTTCCTTAACCTTTGCTCCCGAGGTCGTTGTGCTGACAGTGCTGAAACCCTTTTCCCTAAACAACGTGGGTAGGTTTGGAGCATTCCCTTATGCTTGGCTACCTCCAGCTCTGTGAGGGCCTCTGGCCCCAAGTGCTCCCCCTGCCACCAAAGAGGGGGCCAGGTCAGTCCAGAATGCAAACAATGATGTCACCATTGTGAAAGAAATGAAAAGCTCTGTGGGAATTCAGGAGATGAACCCCAAATTAAAGATCTTTTGGCTAAACACGAGCACTAAGGAAAGCTTGCAAAGATCAGAATAGTGTTGCATGCCACTGTGGCATTTGGTGTCCAAGATAAAAGGGGGACTTATTTCAGGATTGAAACTGTTTTAGAAAGAGAAAGAAATCTTGGTGTCTCTGTTGGAATGCATAAAAACACATGTTTCCGATGTGGTTTTCTCATATGCTAAATGAACAGGACATCTGGTTGTGTTTTTAAAAATTAAATTGACTGACACTAAATCAGTGCTTTACAAAAGGTAGTAAACCAAGAACATCTAATAAGGTAACAATGAAATATTTGGCAGGACTTCAGAGTATTGGAAACTCACACAACCGAAAGGAGGTGAAATATTGTGATATATATGAGGCCTTAACTTCTCATTTATCTGTGCTATTTCTTACTGTACTTCACAGTAATATGTTGCATTCCCATTGGTATAGATTTCTATATGTTAGTGCCAAAACTCCAGATGTTTTCTAGGTAAATCTCTGGAGACTCTTTTATTGTGTTTCATTTCTTCTTATTTACAATACACTTGTCTTGAACTCCAGCCATTGGTAATAAAAATCCATAGAGCCTGTAGCTGAGCCAAGTGGACACCATTGTCCTGCTTTTTCAACTTGGGATGTGTTGATCCAAGCCTTGAACAGAATCCAAACCACTGGAGTTTTCCAAAAGTTCATCTCTCTCCTCTTTATTTTTTAACCCTTCATGTACCAGGGAATAAAGAGACAACTGCTTTGTCTTTTTTTTCCCCCCTCTACTCTGTCCTGAAAGGTTCAACCCCTCTTCCCCACAAGAGCCTATCCACAGTTGCTGTCCTTTAGCCCTTGTGCAAAGACCTGTCCATCAGAGCCTTGGCCTGACCAGGGTTCTGTATCCTTCCTCCAGGCTCCCTTCACCCCCAAATCTGCCAGCTTCCTCTGCCTTCCTCTGGAGTTAAAGGAAAGCAATGTGGATGTGTGGTCTTGCCTCATCCCTCAGCCACTTTGTGCTTCTTAACCTCTTCCCTTTCTGCCTTGCAGGCACAGCACAGTGCTCTAGCTGGGCACTTCCAAACTCAAGCTCCCCTTTGCCTTCCAGGGTTTGTTTTTTTTAAAGCTTTTATTAATGAATTAAGATACAATGAAGCCTGCTGTCCCCTCCCCTTCTCAGTTTGCTGTCTGTTTAGGTTGTAAGCACCCTCAGGTTCTCCGGTACATCAGAGGGATTGTGGTGCCCATCTTGCACTGAAATCAGTCTGTGGTTACTGGGGAGCTCAGGTCTCTGCATGCTGACAAAACCCCTGCTTAATGACATAGAAATAATTAGCCACTTTGCTGTAGTGGGACTTGAGTTAATTTTAAAGAGCTGACAAGTTTCGTTTCAGAGTTGCTGCAATCAGCGGCTGCGTTTTATAACCCATCACAGGCACGTTTGATCAACCACACAGATTTTTTATGTGAATATACCCACCCACCAGATGTGTATAAACATAAATCATTCCCCAGCACAACCTGATCATGTTTTCTTAGTGGTTCTAGGCTTGACTGATCCTCCAGGAGAAAGCAGTGCTGCTCAGAGAGCTCCAAACTGTGAGCGAGAGCTGCTTGGATCTGCTCTGCTGCCTTTCCCTGTCGGGGAGAAGGAGGGATGAAGGAAGTTGGTGCAGCTCTGAGAGGGGTTTTCTCTCTCCCCACATGCCCAGGTAGATGTGGCTGGCTCTGAGAGCAGCCTCTTGCCTGGCCTGAGTTTCCTGAGCTGGCTTTCAGGGGCTGTGCAGCGCTCAGGACTAGAGCTGCAATGCAGTAACTGCAAGGCTGGGGGGAATTCTCTCCTGCTCTAGCAAGCAGCTGGAGTGGTGAGTGCCAGCCTCCCAGGTTTTTGAGCAATTCCAATTTTTCTTTGCTTTCTTGTAGCTGAAATACACTTAGGCATGGCAGGTAATGTCCTTTATGCTTTGTGCTATTGCTTGTGAATGATAGATTTATTTTTAAAATAGTATAAGTTGTCTATATGCTGTGAAGTTTATAATCCTTGTACCAGTAGATATGACTGTGTTGGTTAGCATTAATTACCTGAAGAGCTGAATATTTACTGTTAATCAGTAAATATTTCAAAATGAAGCAATTATAAATGGTCCAAACCCAAAATGCCAGACAGGAGCACTCTCACAGTGGATCCAGGAATGATACTTAATAATTTCCAAACTCAAGTTACCAAATTGCATCACAAAGGAAGGTACTGCTGTCATTAGTTTTAGTTTCACATGTTGAAACTGAGGTTCTGAAAGACAAAATCATTTCCTTTACAGTTCCACTATACTGCTACCAGTTGATCTTCAGTCCTCTATCTCAGGCTGGGTCATAAAAACCTTGGATGCATTTTGTCCTGAACTTCAGAGAAAACTACTTTCAAATTCCATGCCTCAAGCTCATCTCTAGAAATATTTAATGACCAAATAGTTAATTCAAATTTCATGAAAATAATTAACAGAGACAGCATAAAAGCACAGTCTCCTCCCAAGTTAGTGGTATTATACAAAAATTAAAACTCTAGAAAAGCAGAGAAAGCATTATGCTTTTATGAAGATGATTTTCAATCATCTTCACTCGGTAGAAATGAATACAAGACAGGCATTAAGAACCAGGAATGATGGCTGCTATTTTCTTTTCATTTGGAAGCAAGTTCTGTGTTTGTATCTCCCAGCTTTATTTGTGATCAGTGAGGCTTCAGCCTGGATTGAAGCCACAGGGGTCACAAATTGCTCATCTCTGGATCTTGCCATGGTGTCCTTTGGGTGCATTACATAAAGGTCACTGTTTTTGTTACTTCCCCTGCTCTTTCTCCATTTTTTAACTTGTTTTCTCTCTACTGTGGACCAGCTAAAGAAAAAAAAACATTTTTAAATCTTCAATGTGAATCTGGGTACACACAGAGTACTCAACATTTACATAGTGTCTGTCCTTAAAGTGTCAATGTTTGCCAAGCAATTCTGTTTATTGGCATCTCAGCCCTCTGAATTCAACTGAAAGGACTCGAAGGCTTTCAGTGATTTCAGTGTATTTTTGATTGTGTCATTATTCCCCTGCAGTGAGAAGGGAAAAAACAAATCACTGTGGTGTCTAAAATGCTGTGTGCATCTTTTTGCAAATGCAGTAATCTCACAGGCGTCTGTTTTTTCCAATGTGATGCTGCCTCAGTCAATTCTTTGTGCCAGAGAGGGAAAGCTGTGCTAGGTTCCCAAATTCCAATAATCAATGTAATAACCTGTTCCCTCTGCCCTCCCTGTCCCTGAAAAATGCAGAGTTTGAGAGGTTTTTTTAAACATCCCTTAGAATGAAAAGAATGACTCAACTCTCATGAAAAAACACATATATTTCTCTCATCATAATTCTCAACAGTACTTGAATTTTTAGTATGAAATAGTTGCAATAAATTGTATAAGATCAATCTTGTGAAGTAATAACATTTCAGGAGAGGGAAAGATTTGAATTTGAAATGACAGACTTGAAGATCCTTGCCTGGACACAAAGAGAGGATAACTCCAGAGAAGTCATTCCAGAAAAAAAAGCAGAGACTGAATTAATTGAATAAGTTATGAGTGTTGAATTATTAATTCAGCTCTGAGTCAGCTTTGAACTACTTATTAGCAATTAATTGATACAGATATTTTATAAAATGTACAAATCATTTTAATAAATACTTCTGAGCATTTTTTTTACTGGATGTTAAACGATGGGCACGTGAAAATGTGTGCTCAGTCTTGATCTGCATCCCTATAATGTATGGGATATTCAGATTAACAGAACTCTTGGGAAAAGGGAGACTCAGTGGGAAAACAAAGCTGGAGGGACACTTCCTGTGCTGGTTTCTGGAGAGGACCAACAACCACCTCTGTCAGCACACAAGAAATTGGGACTTGTTGTGTGTTTTTGGTTCTGGCTGTTCAACCATCTGGGATCCATGCTGTGAATTAAGCAGAAGGAGATTGCTATAAATATTAAACACAAAGAGGCTGCTGGGACAGGAGGAGAAACTTTCCATGTGCAGGGCAGGGAAAACCAGCAGAGGAGGACACTGACCCTCCACAGCAAAGCTGTCCCATCCTTTCTGGCTCCAAAAAGCCACAACCATGAAGGGAAAGAGTTGAAGAACAGCAAATTTTTGCAGCCTGATCTTTTGCACTGACTGTCAGGGTCCTTTCAGATCTCTCATATTTACAGGACAATGTAATCTCAGATTTAAACTTTATTTCATGAGCTCATTATTGAACAAAGACAACAAACAAAGGCTCAATCACCTTTTGGCCATTTGTCTGTCACATTAATTCCCTCAGCCACCATTCAAGTTGTATGAATTCCTAACTTATAACCCCCAACTCTTAATATCATCACCTATGAAAAAAAAAAAAAAATTAGTTCCCATTCACTGTTGAGAGTGCTCATCCTTCCTGCTCCATCAGGGTGTGAGCATCCCCTGCATCCCACCAGGAAACAAAAGCATCAGCAGTCCAGCTGCTCTTGGATCTGCTTCAAGAACTTTTGGAGAAAACTGAAGTTTCATACCTTCCAGCTTGGAGGTTTGGACTTTGCCATTTCCTGAAATCAGTGGATTCTGAGGAAAATGCCAGACAAAAGGTAATAGCTGCAATTTTCAGGTGATGGTGGCTGCAGAGTGGCCCTTCCTGGCCACCTGTGCTGCCTGCCTGGTGCCCTGGCTTTGATGGGATGTGCTGCTCCCAGCTTACATCAGGCTCTGGCATGAGCTGGGTTAGCCAAAACCTGAGCAGGAGTCGAGTGAACTCCCCTGCCTGACCCTCACATCCTTCTCCAGGGCAGCTGCTCCTTGGCACAAGAGCCTGTTGTTCATGGGGGATTTTTCCAGTGTTCTGCAGGTGTTCCAGGTCAGCATTCAGGGGAAGAGGTGTCTGGCCCCCCATGAAATCTTGTGGAAATCCCATTCTTTTCTGTAATATGCTTTTGAGCTTGTTCTCACTCAGGAGAGCAGCAACCCCACTTCTGCTCTTGGATGACAAAGAATGTACTTATTCTGATCTTCTTCACATGGTCCTTTGATTTTCATCACCAAATTTAAAGTCTGATTCATCCTTTGAGGAAAATGTTTTCCTGTTCTGTCAAGTTCTCTCCCTAACCTGTCTTTCTATTCTGAGCAGTTTGCACAGGGTTAGTAACAATACTTGCTCACCAAGTGAAGAGTATGTCTTTAAGCCACACAAAATTATCTCATAAACTATTATTTTTTTTTAATGATGAGTAAGAATCCAGTTGAACTTGTACTTTGCCATCCATAAAAATGCACCAGGATTTGTTGCACCCTTGTGCACAGGCACATGGACTCAATGGAGACTGATGCATCTCTTTAAAAATTGCTTCTGATTTTCTGGGTCAGGCTTGCACTTAGATAATACTTTTGTGCACTGTTACTTGCTTTACAGCAAAGTGCAAAGGTATTGCTGTCTTTTTAGAGCTGTGGATTTTTGGACAGAGGGAAATAAGAATTCTTCAGGAACTGATGTTCCTGTGAGTGGGGAACCCCTATCCCACTGACCTCCAGGAAAGTTTACTAAATTCCAAAAGCAGATTCTTGCTGAGGAGAATATCACCTTGTTAATATTGCCAAAACAGCTTCATTCAAATCATCACCAAGCCTGTTGGTGGGCAGGGTAGGAATAGAGCTTGCCCCCAACATTTTGGGTTATACTTGATTTGCAGCTGGAAAGAGGAATGAACCAGGCAGCACTGAAACTCAGATTTGCAGGGAGACACATGACTTTTCTACATGCAAATTTATTTCATGCATGCTATTTCTCTTCATCCCTCCTCCAGTGACTGCACTGGAGCCTCTCTGAAAATTTTTGCACCAACATGACCCAAATAAGCCTGATGTTTCAGTGGTGCAGATCTGTACCATGCTATTTGATGTAACCTGAAAGGCCAGATAAATGTCTTCTGTGGAGAAGTTACTAGAAATAATACAAGATACAATGCAGGAGCAGAAATGATGCACAGTTTAATGGATGAGGACTTCAGGTGAGCCAGGAGATGTGATTTTATCCCTACAGAGATCATTCCTTGGGGAAGCTACATTGGTTTCTGTGTCTAAGTTGCCCATCTGCCTTTGCTCATGTGCTAGGAAGAATGTCCACAAATCTCATATTGTGGACTTCAAAACTGCCTAGTACAATCTTGGTGGGGCTTCTAGGGATGAGTGTAACAGAAATCATAACAGCAATGGATATTTTAAGAGCAATAATGCACTGAAAGCCTCTTATCTTTTAAAATCCAGCATGCTGTGGTGTAACCAAACACAACACAAACAGATTTTTACAACACTATAATGAGTATTTTTATTCCATCAGAGAAATAACTAATAAAATACAAGCAGTATATAACACCAGATGGAATAAAATGTTTTAGGAGAGGGCAATTCAACTCATGACACATCTCAGGAAACCATTGTGGGAATCAGGCAGGAAAGGGAGGTAGGGATGCACTTGGATAATGTCAGGTGTCTCATTCTGTTCTGAAAAGTGTGAGCTCTTGTCATGTGTCTGTATCTACAGGAGACCAGAGAAGTTCCCACTCCTCTCAGGAGAAGTGAGAACTGTTTGTTTGTGAATGGTAGTTTGGAATTTCTGATCAAAAGTTTGGGTCAGGATAATAATTTCTTCACTTACTGGTGCTCACAGAAATAGCAGCAGCAATGACAACGTTTTATCAACTCCTTGGTAATTTCTTGACTGGCTTGAGTAAAGACAAGGCAGAGTCATGGCACAATCTACAGCTTTCCCATTTTATTTACTTGTCTATATTTAATATTTCAGTAACTGCTTTATGGAATGGCTTTGTCTGCATATCAACTTTAACAAGAGTTATTGATTTTTAAATAATTTTTATCATTTGAAATTTAAAAGTTTCAATTTGAAAGAGAGTAGAGTTAGGTTAGATATGAGGAAGAAATTATTCCCTGTCAGGGTGGTGAGGCCCTGGCACAGGGTGAAGCTGTGGCTGCCCCATCCCTGGCAGTGTCCAAGGCCAGGCTGGATGGGGCTCTGAGCAACCTGGGACAGTGGGAGGTGCCCCTGCCCATGGCAGGGTGTGGGATGAGATGATCTCTAAGGTCCCTTCCAACCCATTTATGATTCTATGGATGTTTGTGCACAGGTCCTGCCAATCTGACTATTGAAAATGTAATTTTCACACCCTGAAAATAGTGTTTTCAGTCTGAATTCTGGCATTACAGGTTTCAGATCCATAACTGTTGCTTTCATTTTTGAATGCCTGTGGGCAGCTGAAAACAAAACAGATCAAGCAGTGCGTGGTGGAAAGCACAGAGGTTAAAAAAAGAATGTGAGTAGCAGAAAATGCTCCTGCAAGGAGCTGTGCAGTGTTGTTAATGATCCTCCTGCCCATGATTGTTGTCTCCCCCAGCCTGGCCTGCTGCATTCACCCCAGGGCTGGCTCTTGGTAAGTGCCTGAAACTGAACTGGAATAAAAGGGAATCAAATCTTGCAGCTTTTTTTTTTTTTTTTCCTCCCAGAGATGCTCCTAGGATTGCAAATCCCAAACCATCACCTGTCCCAAGTATGTTTGCTGTGGCTGGTGGCTCAGGGCAGCTCTGCCTTGCATTAATTGTGCTGACTGCTGTTCTCACAGACTCCTCCTGGGCTGATTTTGGCACACAGTGGGCTCAGGTAGTGCTCCAGGAGTAGCCATAGCAACGTGGTGCTCGACAGCACCTGCACATCCCCCCAGAGAGATGGATAAATACACACTGCATGCTAAATGTGTCTCAAAGCTGCTGCCACTGCCACTTGAACACTGAAGGTGCTCCAGCACTTACCCAATGGAAGAGCCATAGGAAACAGAAAGAAAAAAATGAATTAAAAACGAAAAAAAAATTATTTACTGTGCTCTATTATTTCTAAATACTTTGCCCCACTCAGGCCTGCCAGGTCCCTCTCCTTTGTGTGAAGTCCTCAGCTCAGCAAAGCACCAGGAAGAATTTCACACATCCTAAATGTTGGCATCTGGAAATGGGGCAAAACACAGGGATGCTACAGCCTCTCTCTGAACATCCCAGAACCAGTGGAAAGCTTTAATATCCCTGATTCCTGGCCAAAATTCTGCAGCAGGAGCCTTGAACAGGGCTGATCTCCAGTGGGTGCAGGGGCTCTCATCCATCTCCATCAGCTGGGACACGTGTTAGCTAAGATGAGGTGCCCCTGATTTATCTCAGAATGAGAATTCCAGTTATTATATTGCTTTTGACCTCCTGTTGGATTCATGGAGCTGGTTAGGCTGTGCAGTTTCTAACAGCAAGCCCTATCATTGTTACAAATGATAATTAAGCAGACAAGAACATCTCTTTTCTTCCAATGCTTATTATCACAGAAGATGCTGAAGTTCTTACTTCTGAAAACTTGCTCTCTCAAATTGCTCCTTCTTGGTAGTAAGACCACAGATGCCCTCTGCTGTCCCTTCAAATTGTGTGAAGACCTATTAGCAGAACATTATTGGTATTATTGTTACTGATACTAATTTAATTACTCTGTGAACACTATGAAATACTCTGAGTATTGCAGGGAGGGGTTCAGGGAGTTCCATCTCTCAGTGTGCAGGTGAAGCCTCTGGGCTTGCACCAGGTGCAGGATAACACCAGGCAATCTCTTGGGAAAGCCCCACAGAAATTCTGCTTTTCCCAGTTTGAGTTTTTCTGGTTTCTAAGCACGTAGTCTCTGTGATGTGCCTCCTAGCTCCCCAGAGCCATCTGGAATAAGGTCAGATCTGCAAAATTCTATGCCTTTAAAAGTAGATCTGGAACAAAAGTATAGGTAAATCTCTAAATATAGAGGACAGTAATTTTTTTTTTTTAGTAAGCAAATTGCCTGCTGTTTTTACAGGCTGGATTTCCTTGATTTGTCAGAAATGGTTAGTGTTAAGAAACTAATTTCTTGGCAGCAAAAAAACCTTTAACAACCTTGGGTAAACTTTATATGGTGCTTAATTTGCACTAGCAGCACATAATGCAAACACAGTGTTGACTAGAATGCACTTTCCCAAATTAATTTCCATCTTCTGACAACAGATACTTTTCTTGACAAAAATAAGTTTCCCAGCACTATTCAGCATGCTCCTGCTGTTTGTGCAAATTGTACACACAGTGTTATTTTAATGTTTAATGGCAGCAGAGTCATTCCTTGATACCCTGCTTTTAAATTTATGTATTAAATCTCCTTGGCTCCTAATAACTCTCATTTTGGAGTGCACAGGGGACATGGTGGGGTTCTAACAGAACCTTATTTAGGTAGGTGGGAGAGGCCAACACTTTTCCATGGATGGATGCTAGTTTGGCACAAAACTGGGTTGGTAAATTTTGTTTGAAACTGTGATTTCTTACTCAGACCCAGTTGTGCTCTCTGCCTAAGCTCTTGGACAGACCCGAAGTTAATTGCTGTCTCCCAGGTTTTGTAGGATCATGGGACCACACGTGGTGCCTTCATGCAGATTATTTCCACTAATCCTCTAATTCAAGTGTCTTCTAAAATGCTGTGCCTATCCTGGAAATGCACACTGAATGCTCAGCTAAAATTATACATTAGGGTACAATTAACTGTGAGCAGAGCACTGAAACCTGGAATATTTTTGACTAAGAGGTCAATTAGTGTGATTGGGAGGAAAAGGATGCAGCCAGCCATGGTGTGGTCAGAGGCAGCAATCAAGTGAATTGAGCAGTCAGCTGATTAGGAAACAACTAGTGAGGATAAATTTTCACCCTGGAAGTGATGAATGTAGCTCTGTCAGGAGCATTCAGCCACTCAATCAGCATTGGATTAACCTGAGCTGCCCACCATGTACATAGGATTTAATATATATATATATATATATATATATATATATGACAGTCTCATCATGTGTGATGCTCCCAGGAGCTGTTCTACATGTGTTTAAGCATCAGCAAAAATAGTAAATAATAACTCAAACGTTCTGAGTAATAGTGATGTAACTGTTTATTCAAGCAAAATATTTTAGATGATGCTTCTTTTATCTTATAACTCATCTGTCCTTAGATTACATTTGTGTTTCAAATCCAAATATCATAAATTTTTCCATTGTCTAGCAATAAGTCTTAAAAGTAGAGTATGGCAAGGATTTGAGGTTAATTAAAGTTCACTGGAAATGTACTTTTTATTATCAGACCTGTGCCTCTGTAATTAACATTTGAAATGCAGGGTTAATTATTATTGTCCCCTTTGTTAGTTTGCAATGTAGAACGAAGACATCAAAAGCTTCAGGTCTGATTTTGAGGGCAACTTTTAATAGCAGGGAAACTTCCCTGACCCCTGAATACCTCTCTGGAGTCCCCAGTCTGGGTCTGGAGGAGGAAGGAGGAAAACTTGGCCCAGTAGCAGCACCACTCACCTGGGCCTGTGCAGATGTGCTGGCTTTAGCTGGCAGAAGAAGCATCAGGGAAACCTCTGGGGAAGGAAAACCATTCTTAGGCTGGCACTTCTAAAGGCTACTCCGTGGTTTATCTCCATGACTCAGAAGAATGTATGAGCTGTAGTCAGTATTTTTGATTTTTTGTTTAAATGAGGTCATAAATGGCATCGTGCCAATCCGAGCAAAGGCAATGCTTTCTTTACATTAGCCAGCTCATCTTTCCTTCAAGTGGAACTCATGACTCCCTACATTTATTTTTTGTCCCTGTTTATATGTGAGGTAACCTTTGTTTAGTGTTTGGGATGTGTCTTTTAACCCAGACTAGTTCTGTTTGTAAGTGTATCGTGGCTCTGTCGGGTTCCACATCACAAAATTTCCTCTATTAATTCCTCAACCCAGACTGAAGTTATATTATTTTAGCATTGAGATAGTTGTTCTATTCTCAAAATATTTATATTTCAAAACCCATGCTCCCAAATTTAGTGCAGTGTAGGAGCCCCAAGTTCACTTCTCACACGCACTGATTTGGCAGCAGGCAAACCACAGAGCTGTCTTTGGCCCTACTCATTTATTCTGGGGAAGGACGAGATCTCCAGGGGCTGTACAAACAAGTCTGATTTAAGATTTGTTTTCTAGAAATGTTTCAGCTGCCGTGTTCTGTGTGTGCATAATTTATAGGGCATCACTTAATCTTTGAAACCATAGCTTATGGTTACTGATTGCACAAATCATCCGGGATGCGGCTGTAATCAAATTCTGGACATTTTTGTCATGGTAAAAGAAAAATGATGGCACTGGAAGTGTGATGCTCAGCAGTGGGGCACTGACCTATTGTACTCCAGCTCAGAAGTAGCTCAATTTGCTTGCAGATTACAAAATATTGATATTGCCTCCTGTACACGGCCTGATGAAGGTCAAAACACTCAGTGAGCAAGTTGCTCCCACATGTCAAACAATGCTCTGGGCTAATGGTTGCTGTGGCTTCCAGCATCCTTTCCATGGCAAAGCTGGATTGTTTTTGGACTGGCACCCATTGCCCACTGTCCCAGCTGACCTGAGGTGTCTTGGCCCCTGCTGAGGAGATGCAGGCAGCTTCCCACCCTGCAGCGTGCCAGGAGCCTTCTGTGCTTCCTTGGGAAGGACAAGAATTTAATGGAGGAGTTTTACAGATATACAGAAGGTTTTATAAGAATAAAAACAAGTTTTGATATAAAGAAAAAGAATTGCTGAGCCAGTCTTACTGGATAACTAGAAGGCGAAAAGCAAGTAAGTTGAAAGGGTCTTTTATGGTTTAGAGCAAAAGATAAATCCACCTCAAACAACAAAAAAAAATGTTTTTTCCAAACAAAAGAATTTCACAAGCAAACAAGGAAGCCTATGTTGCAAGTAGAGAAAAGATCTCAGAAATTTCCACTGCAAAATAAGTCCCAAACTTTAATATGTAGCTACTAACTCCAGTTATTGGCTAATCACTAACATAATATGGTAATTTTAGCAGTTTGCATAGATTGTATGTAAATGTAAAAGGTATTGTGTATGATGCTGATTAGTAGTCATGTATTAGGATGCTCTGTAATGAAAAGTATATAATACACTGTAACCAGAACTAAAAAGGCTTCAGGACAAAGGGCTAGCCCACAACCAGCAGCTCTGGGCTCACCCACAACCCAAAACTGCTGGAACCTTGTCTATGCAATAAACAGCATTTCAGAAGCCTCCATCTCTCTGTCAAGCTCTTACACCTCTGGTTGGATCTTAAGAGTCATTTCCAGCCTAATTGATTCTAAATTCTCTGTGCCTCATGCTGCCCTCCCTGCTCAGGAAAGCAGAACAGCAATTTCCCAGGAGCCCCAGGAACTTCTTTCCCCAGTGCAATTGCAAGTGCCTGGATTTACCTTGCTACCTGTGATGGTTGTGCTTGAATTAGTATTTGAGGGCAGGACATACATGGAAGTTAGTTTTTTTTTTTTTTTTCTGGGAGCTTTTTTTGTGAGTTGATGGGACTAACTGGAAGCTGGTTTGGTTTTTAACTTTTGCTCCTAATTCTATCTCACAACAAAAATAAACATATTAAAATTAACAAATCTCAATTATAACACTACCCAATCTGGGCAGCTGTGACAATCTTCTTTAGTTCAGTGCATGGGAGATATCTGCACATTTCCACAGAAGGTTTGTCCAGCCCTTTGGAGCCACACACCAGGAATGTTTGGAATGATTTGGGATGCTGTACCTGGCTCACACTGTCCCATGGGGAGCATCTTCCAGCAGAGTGACATGGCTGGTTTGTGTGCAGAAGTGTCAGTCCTCCCAACCTTTTCCTAGATGAGAATTCAGAGGTCCCTTCATGGGATTTGGGGCTTTTGGTGGGATTTGGAGCTGCTACTTTTCTGGTTTTGCCTTTAAAGTGCATGCCATTGTACAGTTATTATAGGAACTCCTTTTTTGTGTGTATGTATATAAGATAGAAATTCCAACCTGGTACAATCAAGTTAGATTCAAAATTTTAGCACCATTTATCTTCTTTGCACTCTTTAACTACTGCCACTATTGATTATAAATTATTTTTCCATTACTTAAATGGCAAATACAGACACACTCATCTGAGAAACTAATGGCAAATGGCTAAATTTTAAGATTTAATGGATATTGGACCACTTTTGTCCCTATTTCCCCCCCCGCCACCCAAACCATCCTGTTTGGCTCTAAAAAAAACAGTATTATAGTTAGCCAAATTTATAAGACATTTGAAGTTTCTTTAGCTCAATGATCAAAATATGAATGAAAATTTTGGTTTTCGTATACAAAGTCCAGGTTATATTGGGTGATAAAAAAACCCTTTTCTCTTGATTTCAGATGATTCTGTGATTGGGAGGTGCATGACCTTCTTGCCAAGAAAGAAGCACTGAGCAAAGCTCAGGAGAATTACTTCTTCCTGGAAAGTGCAGTCAGGTCACCCAGAGATGTGCCTGGAGGAGGAACAGGTGGGAGAATTAAGGGAACAAATCAATCTCTGTTTAACTTATTTCCTGTTTTGCTGTACATCACTTTAAAAATTGTATATATTTATGTGGTTGTAGTTCAGATTTTTTGAGTTTGAGAGCAAAGAAGGTTCTGTGCCACCACCCCTCATGACTAGTCTATTGCCCAAGGAAAAATGTCAGGCAGCCACTGGAGCCCTGAACCCCTGGAACAATGTCAGGCTGTCCCTGTAAGGGTATGACAGAGCAGTTTTTATGTTGTTATGTGGTGCTAGACACCATTTTGCCTCCTGAGTTCCTACCTGGACTGCTCCCTTCTCACTCCATCCATCCTCCCAGAGCAGGGCATAGTGCTCACATGCTCTCCATGGTTATTTTGGATGTACCCCTGAGCCTACATTCCAGAAATCTCCAGTTTTCTCAGGTTTCCCACTTGCCCAAGGCCAGTAAGTTAAATTCCTATACTTTGTGTGCTTTTACTCTTTGCTGTTCTCTGTTGTCCTTCCCATCTCCTTGATGGACCTTTTTTAATATCCATTCCCTTTGTGGGAAGAAGATTAGTAAACCCCAGAAAGATCCCAGTCAGCTCCCTCAGTTTTTTTCTCGTGTTCTTCCAAGCCAACTCGCAGTGCCCTGCATGCTCAATTTCCACAAATCCCTTTTTTGGGAGGCACAGAGACTCACCCAAGGCAAAGCAGCTTATCCAGACTTGCCAACCCAACCCCACCCCACGTGTTTCTGAGCTGCTCCAGACTGAACTTGAGGAGTCCTGTTCTTCTCCAAGTAGACCCTGAGAGTGGGAATCACCACCTGGAACTTCTGAAATATCACTTAATTTGTTTCCTGCACATACAACATTAAAGACAACTGCTTCCTTCTCTTTGAGCAAAGCAAGAAGCCACAAGCACCTGCTGGAAGGGCTGGAAAAGGCAGAGGGGCAATAATTATGTGAGGAATTGCTGAAATGACCATGCTTATTTTCATTCTTCTTTCTCTGCCCATTCAGCAAGAAGTGTGTGCTCACACTGAGCACTCAGTGTCTGAGCTGTGCTGCAGGTTCCTGGAGCAGCCATGGATTTCAGTGGCACAGTTCTCCTCTTGCTGCTCCCTGCAGTTCAAACCTGCATGTGCCAGAGATCTAAAGTGAGAGGAAGAGGGCTCACTAATCAGCTGTAGTGCCAAAGCCCACAAAATTAAAGGAAAGAAAACATAAGGGCTGCACATCCATCAGTAAACACAGGAGCTTCTGATCTCTTTTGATTAGAAAGTGTAGAGGAGCAAAGAGCAGATTTTCAAACACAACACCTGCTTCAGTGATCTGATCTCCCTGTGACAAGAAGCATGTTTTGCACTGACAAACCTTGTTGGTTTAATGGCTTGATGAATCCTGCTGACCATTCATTTATTCACAGAAGTGTATCTATATAGGTATCTATATGTGTAAATGTATATAATCATAAAATAAATAATAGATGTAATATAGCATAGCATGATAATATAATTCAGGTATTACATAAAGCAATCCATATACCTTCTGCTTTTCCCCCTACTGAAGCCATTTGCTATTTGATAAACTAAGGAGCTCTCCAGTCATTTTCATCAACACAGGCTCATCTTTTGCTTTTCTGATTTGGAACAGCAGAGACTTATGTGGAAAACAAATCTGCATGGTTTTTGTTGTGATGTGTCATTCCCAGGCTACTTCTGTCCTTACCTGCCTCCTCTAATGCAGGGAGGCTGTGGTCCACTCCTCTGTTTAATTCCAATGTGTAGTGCAGGCATTGAGCTTTTAACTCCAAAAGATGGCAGGGTGGGGTGGACATTTAAAAGTCCTCTTTTGCTCTCCAGTGTGATGCTTGCAACAAATGTCTCTGTGTTTAAGATTTTCATAATGTATTTTAATGCCCAGTCCATCCATTGCACCAGCAGGGGTTTTGTGATGCATTATAATCAGGTTGCCACTCTGTGAATATTTTCTGTGTGAATATTTTTTCTGTGCTCATCTGTGCTGTCACTAACACCTGTATAAACCTACCAGTCATTTCACTAAGTTACTGAAATCTCTCTGTACTTGTAGCACTGTAGGTGGAAGCAAGAGGTAATTAAGTTAATTTTTGAATTTTTTAACATACAGCAGACACTCAGCACTGCCTGCCCACACAGGCAGGGAGGCACAGGCACAGAGGTGCAGGTGGGGTTCATAAAATAAACAGCCTGGCTGAGTGTGTCTGCCCAGATGAAAGCCAGATGTTTGGGAAGGAAACTTTGGAAGGAACTTCTTTACTGCCAAGGCTGTGTATGGTCAGCCTCAACTGTGTGGCCAAAACAGTGTTCTAGGAGTATTTACAAGGATAAACACAAACACACCTTTTGTTCCTTGGAGGTTTTCAACAGGTGCCACCAGGCTTTGAGTTTTCCAGTTGGGAAGTGCCCTGCACACATCAATATTGTATGAGGTGTGGCACTTTTTCTGCTCTCCTGTTCCATGGTGAGGATGCAGGGAAGCCCTGTGTTAATGCTCTGTGTGTGCAGGTGGTGCCTCTGTATTTACAGGCATGCTGTGTGTAGTCTCACACACTTTTTAAAAGTGCATCAGTTCAATTACTTGGCTCTGAGAGGTAAATAATGTCTTTGTCTTCTCTGTGGCTTCATGGGGCTCATGGACATAAGAACAGCTCTTGCTTGGGCTGCACATTGTCCTCACAGGACATGCAGCTATACAGGTGTATGTATATGTACATGTATATAATCATAAAAATAGATAATATGATGAAATATAGCATAGCATGATGGCATAAATATAATTTAGGTATTACATAAAGCAATCCATATACCTTCTGCTTTTCCCCCTACTGAAGCCATTTGCTATGAGAGCCTTTCAGGCTCTTGGAAGAGCCCCCAAATCCTGTCCCAAGAGGCAAAGCTGAGGGATTCCACCAAGCTTCATTTCCTCCCTTCCCCCAACCTCTCTTGCTGTCCTGGCTCTGCAGCAGTGTCACAATAAAGAACTCTGCAAGGTCCCCTGAATGGCTCAAAATGAACCACGTAATTATTTAACATCAACACAAGGACAAAGATTTTTTTTTGGAAGAACTTTGCATGGAGAACTCAGCAATTCCTGTAAGATCATGGCTGAAGATGTTTGCAAACCCTGTTGCCCGTGCTGGCAAATTATCAAGAACCTCTTGAACCACTGCCTGGTTATCCTTCTAAGGAAGAAATTCACACATCTGGCACCTCAAAATGTGTATATTAAAAATGAGAAAAAGGTTGCAATATCATTGTCCAGGTTTACACTGATATAACTTGTTCCCATATAAGATCCTGTTTTCACTTCTTTATTTAGTAGAAAAAGAGACCAGTGTATACTTTGATCTTGTTTTCAAGATCATTTTCTGGACAAATTACTGAAGGGACATTTTTTCATCCAGCACAGAGTTGACATAGAAAATCATAGACATCCTTCCAGCAGCCTTCTGAGTTATGGTCCAGATTCCATCACTCTGAGGTCCACAGCAGATGGATCAATGTATTCTTCACACGTCCTTCATGAGTTTATCTCATCCTGCCTCTGTCACAGGGACCACAGAGATGCCAAGTCTGCCACAGTTATGACCAGAGTGAGCAATTCTGATACTTTGGCATTTGATCCACACAGTGATAAAAATTGAAATGCTGCCATTTTGGGAGAAACAAAGAAAAGTTGGGTATTTTTATTCCTAGCTATTAGTCCTTGTGCATACACACCCATTTTTCTAACCTTACTAACTTCAAAATACATGGACCAGTTTCTTCCATTCCAGGTTCTTGTGGGATAGTGTCCTCAGGGATGCAGCCCTAGAGATTTTCTGAAATTTGACAGTCAGGCATGAGAGATACCTTTAGTGCTCCTCTTAAAGCAAAGGTTGATTTGTCCTTTCCTCCTTCCCATTTATTAGCTATCAGGGAACCAACATGATGCCAGGGCAGGGTGGTGGGAAAGCAGAATGAAGGGAAAAAAGTCATTAGAAAACAGGCTTCATTAATTCAGCTGCTCGGGGAGCAGCGTGTTTGGAAAGGTCGGGATGTTTCATTTGACCTAAACAAAATGCTTGGCCATTCTTCAGTTCAAATGTTTCATTCCTGCCCATTGAACCAAATCAAAACACTGAGCTTTGGTGGAGGGATGTAATGAAAGGCTGGGCAAGGAGCAGCTGCAGCTTATTCCAGCAGCACTTTTCTGCCATGGACCTGGGAGAGGTTGACACCCCTTTTCCAAAAGTGCAGTTCTGATCATCTCCAAAATATTAATGAATTAATGCAAATTTCACCCCAGGTATTAAAAATCAAAGAAAGACCCAATCTGCCCAGAAGGAGTGTGTGTCCTCCTGCCCTGAACAGCTGTTAAAGGGAAAAAGAAGTTGTGAAAATGTTTTAATCACAGAATGGTCAGGTTGGAAGGGACTTTAAAGATCATCCAGATCCAAGCCCATGCCATGGGCAGGGATGCCTTCCACTAGACCAAGTTATTCTAGCACTAGCCTCAATCTTTCCCTCCTGTTCTCAAATTTGTGTTGGTGAACACTGAAGCATGGCAGACAGTGGGATTTGTTGACAGACCCTTTGTGCCTTCCACACCATTGCCTCAGAGCTAGTCCAACCCCCTCAGAGGAAAACTGTAATTTAAATTATTGCCCTGATCTGGATATGATGTGTTTGAACTCGGAGCTTCCTCTCTCTCTCTGGGGAACTTTCTAAGGCAGCTTAATGACTGATGAAGATGGGATTTCCCAGGTTCAGGGTGGCACACCAGAGGGGACATTGCCCAAGAGAGGCTTTTCTGGAGGCTTCTCCTGCAGCTTTTCTTCCTGCTGTTTGTGGAGCACTGTCACAGTTCAGGCAACAGTTTCTAAAGGAGTCATTTGATCCTGAGGAATTTCAGCAGTGTCAGTGCCCCTCCTAGAGGCTCCCCCAAAGCCCCTTTTGAGGATGCCAGATCCTAGCAACAGCAAAAGCAGCAATTGGTCTGAGCTGGGGAACAGACTGGCTGGTTGACACTTCAATGAAAAGCAGCTCCAACACAGTCTGTTCACCCTGCGGCTGCCAGCTCCCAGTGTTTGATCTAGCAAAGGCTCCAGCCCAGAAAAACAAAGCCCAGCCTTTCTAGTTCCTGGCTTAGGGAGCTCTCTGCCCTTTGTGTTGTTTCCCTGGTACCAAAAGCCCAAAGGTCATTATTTAATGTTTCCTAGTTTGGTTCATCCTCAGCAGGGTTGCACTCCATTAAGCTGTACTCCGGCTGTAGTGTTATTTTTAGGCTGCTTGTGCTGTAATGTTTCACCTCCTTATTGGCCCTGTGTTCATGCACTTTTGTGTCCCTGTCTCTAGTTTAATGCAGGCAGGTGGAACAGCCCCACTGTCCCAGAGGTGCTTCCCTGGGTGTCACAAATGCTGCTGGAGGAGTGTCTGGTGCAGCGAGGAAATGCACAACGGGGAGGAATGGCAGGGTTTCTAACACCCTGCTTCTCGTGATGAGAAAACTCATATGGAGGAAAATAACACTGTCAACAACACTCCCAGGGAGCTGCTGAGGCTGATCTGCATTGCAGGGATGCTGCCTGACCCAGACACTCATCCAAGCACAGCTGATTTGTGCTCCAGTCACTTCAGTGCTAAGATGAGCTGAGGGATGCATTTTCCCCCCAAAATTTACCCTGCCCCACCACATCTGGTTAGAGATAGAATGCCTGGAGTGTGAGTCTCATACAATACACAACACAAAATGCTGAAGAAAGCCTCAAATGTAAAGTCTGAGGAACTGTCACTAGAAAGGGTTTAGATTGTTGGGAAGATGTGGATGGGGAGATGAGCTAAGTTTGTGTGGTAAAAGACAGACTCACTGGAACTGTTCCCTCCCTCTGGTTCTTCCAGCCCAGTCCAGGATAGGGGGCTCTTCTTGAACATTTATATTTGAAAAGGGCAACAAAAAGGAGATTAGGAGATGTTACCACTTTCGTTTTGTAATTGAAAGGAAGCCCTGATATATTTGATATTCACTCACAGCTGAAGCTGTACTGACTAACAGCACTGAAGTTGCAGGGTGACAATTATACTGCTGATGGCATAATTTATTGGTTTTGTTGTTACCCAAGGTATTTCCAATGAGGTCATAAATCTATGTGTCAGTAAGAAATACTCAGTTTGCCAGCTGTGATCTATTTTATAGCCATAGATTTTAATGCTTTGAGAGGAGCGTTTGTTAAGCATCACTTTGCAATTAGAGGCAAAGAGGAAATTAAATGTTCCATTTTTGTTACCCAAAAAAAAAAAAAAAAAGAGATTTGTTTCTCATCATTTGTCTTTCTGTTAATATTGCATAACTCTATGTCTTTGCCTTTTGCTTGCTCATCAGCTTGTCCCAGAGACGGTATTGAAATGCCAAACTGGACAATGCCAGAGCCACTTCAGCCCTTTCTTTGTTGACTGAAGGAACATTGCCCAGAGCCTGGGATGCATGGAGAATCCTGGAAGGAATCTGCTTAGGAGGATTACCAAAAGTCTGCATCCAGGAACAGGCATGTTTAGGACTTTCCTTCAGGTTATTTTTGTAGGAAGAGAAGGTGTTTGCTGCAGTATCTTGTTTACATGAGCAAGCAAACAAACTCCTGATAAGGGATTGAGTCATTATCCAGGAGGATGTTGGAGAACATCAAAGGCATTGAAATATAAATATCTCTCTTATTGCTTCAGGGACAACTTCCCCCACGTTGGATTTCACTCTCAGAAAGGATAAATCACCTGTTTTCACCATGTCCCCTTCAGTGGCTGTTAATACAAACTCAGAGATATCTCCTTGTGAAGGTAGTCCTTAAAAGGAGCAGAATCATAGACTTCATGGCTGATTTGGCTTTGTCTTCAACTGATCCCACCTAATTTTGAATCTAAGAACAGAGCTGATACTACAGGGGATTCAGAGGGTCCCACAATTGTGGGTTGCATGAAGTATTTGAGGCAGCAACAGGCAGTCAAAGGAGTGAACTGGGCTCTAGGTGGTTTACACCCACCTAGAAATCCCACTAAAAAATCAAGAACTGTCTCATGGGGAAGTTAGTTGTCCAAAAAAGGCATTTGCCATCTTTAATTTAGCCTCATGTACTAAGGGTGGAAGAGAGCTAGAAAAACAGATCCTCAGCTGTTTCAATTATCCTGCATCTGTCTGCTCCAGAGAAAGGACAACAGTTGACAACTCCAGTTTTAAGGTTTATCCCATGTGGACACTGCCTGCTACAGCCTTTTCTACTGCACTGTTCATTGGATAGGTCTGCTTATGCTGTTGCTGAGGTTGATTCCACAATACTCAACCTGCATTTCTCCTTTTACAGGGATATTTTATTGGTGATAGTTCAGCTGCACAAGGGCTTTGCCTTTTTGAGGTTTCCCATCCCTTTTTGAGATTTCCCAACCACCTGCTACACCCATACTGTGATCCTTGTGATTATCTATTGAAGACATGAATTTAGCTCTTTTATCCCTCCACATGTTAACCTCTGGATCCCTTGCTCTTCATAATTCCTTGTTAATTGTCAGCAATTTTTTGGTGATAAAATGTCCTGAAACAAACTCAGTACATTTTATTTTTATCTCATGTCAGCCTAAATCCAGAGTTTCTAGCAGTGTAGGAGTTAAACCAAAACGAAGTGCCAAGGATGAGTTCTTACATTTGGTGCTTCAGGACAAGATGTGAGGGGTGTGTGAACTCTGTGTTGCCTGGATTGGAAGTGGGAGAATTCTATTTACCTGCCTCTACTCCTAGGAGTTTTCTCAAAGTGAAGGCTGGTCACACCAGGCACTGGTAAACATCAGAATCAGTATTCCAAATTTTCCCTGTCCATAGCTACACAAAGGGAATCTTCCACTTGGTGCTCACTGCTCCACAAGGACAGTGCCATAAAACCCTAACAGCCCTTTTTGTTCTGTCAAATTGCAAATGCATCATTGGCTTCCTCCTCTCCTTCTTTCAGCATTATTGCTCTCCATACTTTTCCCTCCAGTGAATGCCATTTCTCCCCTGATAAATTAGTGCACAATTTTCCAAGAGCTGCATCTCACTTATTTCCTGCCCATATTTCTAAGCTCTCTAGGGCTCTTCATATTATTTCTCTTGCTCTCATTTGTGTTTCTCTATCCTCTCCTCTCAACTTAATGTTATCTACATATTTTATTAACCAGCTGTTTTATTCCCCCTCACACATCACAAGTGGAGATGCTCCATGAAATGAGAGCTACCCCTTGTCTCTATAGGAAACATATGAGACACAACCCCCTTGTCTGTTATTATTCCATATTTGCAGTCCTTCAGACAGTTCCTGTGACAGTATTTATGTCTGAGCCAATGGGAAATAATATTTTGAGAGGCACTTTATCACTTTCCTGACTCCCAGCTCTTTGATGCCTGCTGCTCTCCCTGCTCGCATTCGTTTTCTAATTCTGTCGACTTTATATGCATTTTTCTCATGGACTCTGTCTGTGTAAACCCGTGGTGCTCCTTGCATATGTTTCTGTAAAGAGATCTGTGTAATTCTCAGGATATTATAGGGAGAGCCATGAAAAGATCCCTTTGAAGGCCAGCATGAAAGCTCCAGTTGTGTTCTGAGCTCCAAAGCACTTTCCAAATAATGAGATACACCACAGTGTCTGACTGGGCTTGGGGAGAATAACTCCAGATAAACACCAGGAGATAAAAGGGATCACCTTTCCCTTTGTGCATTTCCTTGTATTGTGTGAACTCTTCTCCAGTGGGGATTGGATCACATCTTGTCTCATACAGAAAGCAAAAGGAGTCATTAGCTCTGCTAATTGCTGCAGATAAAGAGTAAAAGGCGATGACAGTTTGCTTTGTGTGTGGTTAAGCTTGTTAAAGGCATAAATCAAGCAATTCTTTCAATTCTCACTTGCTCATTACTATTATGATATCTCACAATGGCAGCACTTTCATTTTTTCACTCCACTCAGTTCGAATTTCAACTCTACCTTTTCCTGTTATACCCTTTAAATAAATACAGTTACAGTGTAGTACACAATACCTAATGTTTTAATTTGGTGTTGCATTATTCAACATGCTTGGGGTGTCTCAGTGTGAACACATAATTTTGTAACACTTCTAGAGAGCACTGATGACTGCTATGGCTAAAGCTCATTTGCCATGAAGCCACAATACAAATATATACAAACTTACTAGAAATATGTGAGTTTGCCAACTAGGAGATTTGGGGTTTATTGTTTATAACTGAGTTTCATTTACATCTGTTTGCTTTAGAGAATATATGAACATGCTTAAAGCAACTTGAAGGTTATGTATTTAATTAGATTGTTGATTGATGTCATCCTAAAACTGCTGTGTCAGCTCCCACAGATGGAAGTTGAGCCACCAGGATTCATTATTTTAGGACTTTCAGCTCACAGCTGTGTGCAAGGAGGTGACAGCATTGCCACACGTGTCCTGACACCCAGGCATTGATGCTTAGAGACACTCACAGTGTCTATGGAATGTGAATGTCACCCCAAACCTTTCCCTGAGTTCCACACCTGAACAGTGTTAAATCTGCTGCGTTTTTGGGGTGTCTGTTTTCACAGAGTTGTTATGGTTGGAAGGGACCTCTGGAGATTATTGAGTCCAAGCCCTGCCAAGGCAGGGTCACCTGGAGCAGGTGACACAGGAGTGCATCCAGGTGGGATTGGAATGTCCCCAGAGGGAGACTCCACATCCTCCCTGGGCAGCTGCTCAGGGCTCTGCCACCTTCAATGTACAGAAATTCTTCCTCATGCTGAGGTGAAACTTGTCATGTTTTGGTTTATGGCCATTGCTGAGAACACTGACATGTTCCCCCATCTGCAATGTGCAGTATGTCATGGAAAACTTTGGATTCTGTTCCACCAGAGAACAGCAGCACACAGCAGAATAAACTGCAGCATCAACACACACCAAGCTTTCCCCACACACTTCAGCACTACAGTCTCATAGGAGCTGCTCCACTGTTTTGGAAAGTAAATTAACTTGCTAAAAAAGCTTTGAAGCCTTCAGTGAACATCTCTTTAGAGAAGTTACTCCCTCATTTAAACTCACAGAAGTCTGTTGTCATCCAGCATCTTCCTGGCTATACAAGTTCCTAGGGTAACCCCTCAGGTCTCACTTTCCCCACCAGCTCCCTTCCTTCTGGAGGGCTTGGCATGGAGCTGAGAGCTGCATGGACACTTAGTGCAAAACCCAGACTGGTTTGGGAAAATTAGTTCTAAAGGTACTTACACATTTGGGATTTTTTAAGGTCAAATGCAGGAAGTGCACAGGCTAAAGTCCAAATTCCCAATGAGACATGTACATACATTGTGATATTAATAAATGGAGAGTCTTGGTTGCCAAGAAATAATAGAACACAAAGGTGGAAGCATGCATATTTTATTATAGGATTCTTTAAAAACTGTTGCTGGTAAAGCAGGATTTCCAGTTCAAAAAAAGTCAGTCTTTAGTCAGTCTTTGTTAATTTGCTCAGTCCTTTGTTAATTTAGTCACTCTGGATTTTATCAAAGAAAAGCTACATCCCCAAGAATTCTCTGGCAAAGGAGTCCCTCAAAATTGAAAGATTTGAAGATTGAAAGATTGAAGATTTGAAAGTCAATTTGAATGTAAAGAAACATACAACAAAGATGACTGACCAAAGAGAGAAGGCTCAGTGGAAAAGAGCAGGAAGGGATGTGAGGAAGTGTGTGAGAGAGCTCCACTTTCTCTTATAAGTAAAGTGAGAAGAATTTTATCTGCTCTTAAGTGGTGAGTGGAGTCACAGTCCTTGGTGTTGGGTGTTGTGGCCTGTTCTCCTTCCTTTCTGCTTTTCTTCCACTTGTCTCTCTTTTGCTATGTGCAGATCCCATGCCTGTATGAAAACTGACATTGACTCTTCAGGAGCTTGGGGGTTTTCCTTAGATTTTCACGTGTTAAGGAAAAAGGGGCTCTTGACTTAGCAGCTCTGTTTGAGATGTACAGGCAGAGAATAAAATTTGCTGTTCATCCCTGCCCAGGTCCTCTATGGATCATTTTAGGAGGTGTCTTTTCCCACCTGTTTTTTTCTGTCCTCCATCTAGAAATATACCAGAACTTTCCTTGCATGGATAGAGGAAAATGTAAGATCAGGAAGATCTTTGCCTTCCCTATGATTTAAAACCATAAAGGTTTAAAAGGGAAGGTTTAAAACCTTCCCTATGGTTTCTCCTATTGACTAAACTGTTTCTGGAACATTCCTAAGGGTAGAAGTGTCAGGTTTTCTCTTTGTTGCTGGTGTCATTCTGTTTTCAGAGCCCCAGGCCACTGCTATAGTGATATATGTACAAACAGCTGTGGGTCTGAGTTGCTGCATTTCCAAAGTCTTGAGGCACAGCTGCCCATCCCTCCAGCTGCAGCAATACAGAAGTGTGCAGAGACTGCCAAAAAACATCAGGTTAAAATAACGTCCCCCCAAAACTATTTGTGCTGAGTTATTCCAGTGGCCAGCTTAGAGTGTGTTCCTACAGGCAGTGAGGAGTGGCAGACTGTGGCAGCCAGATGAAAATCAGAAGAGGGGCAGAGCCACCTCCAGTCTCCTGTGCTGACATGAAGCACAAATAGACCAGGACTGAGTGGGAGCAGAGATCTCAAGGGTTCCCAAAGTTTGCAGGAAGGCAGAGGAGAGGCAGCCAAGTGTTACATTTGCTGTGCACATCTCCTGGACGTGGAGGGGGCAGCTCCCTGAGGCTCTGCTTCCAAATCCATCAATGCCAGCAGCAGCCTGGAGGCAGCCTGGCTGTCCTGAGCGAGTGTGACTCACTGCTACGCCACTCTGCTGAGTTATCTGGGGTGGTGGGTGGTGTTTGTCACACTGTGGATGGGGATTTGGCTATTTTAAGCAAGCACATAGGCTCTCTGGGATGCTGGGACAGAGTTGTCCCAACACTCAGTTCTGACTTAAACTTACTGGAACAAGATGAATGTGGCAACGGCAAAAGCATTACATGCACAGAAGACAGGCAAGGCACTGCATCTGTACTAAATACTGAAATTTATTGCAGTGGATGCCATGTCAAAAGCTGAACATTTTTTAGACTCCATTCACAACCTGTCTTTTAAGACCTATGATGAGTATTACAGTCTGGGACTGAGGGTTTGAAAGGGCTCCCTTGACATGTGCACTACTTAAAGGAACACTCGAGTGATAAATTTGTTTTCCTGTTCTTAAGGGGGATTGAGAGTTCCCCAGCTCACACAAGAAGTCCCTGATCTTAGAGCAGATGCAAAACAGACCCTGCTTTGTTGGGATTCTGAAACAAGGGGGGGCTGAAATCTCTGAAGTTTTTGAGCATGGACCCTCTGGGTTAATGCTAAAGTGTTAATAATGAAGATTTGTCTTTCTCCAGGAAGGAAAATATCATGAGAGACAGAAATAATTGTCTAAACTTTTGAAGAGGATCAGCTACACAACTCCCACTAATCATAGGAAGTTAATAGCCAAGGCAGCCTTAGAGGCTGTAGCCTATATAAATTTAGACAAACCCAAATTCAAATAGTAGACTGATGACTTTGTGCCCCACAAAGAATCTTTTAATTTCTGATGGTAATTGATGCCACCTAAATGTGAAAGAGAAATAGACTTTAGGAATTTTAATGCGAATGGATTTTTTCAGATGAAAGGCACTGCATAAAAAGTCGAGTGGCAGTGCTGTAAATATTCTGCCTCTGGTACAATTACTTACCAGTAATTACTGACATCTAGGCTAGCTGCTATAAGGAAACACAAGGGTTATTTTTCAATTAAGCAATGCTTTTTCACTTTCAAACCAACTTCTGTACTTTTCATTGCTACTGGAAATATGAAAATTGGTGAAGTTGATCCTGGCAGTCATTTTGGAAAGACCCTGAGCTGTTCCACTGAAGCAGAGGAAAGTACTGGGAATTATCTCTTGAACCAGGATGTCCAAGTGGCTGTATTCTGGTTTTCCCCTGATGTGGGGGTGTTTGAGTGCCTTTTCTCAGCTGCCAGACAAGGGTACAGTCAGCCTTGTGGTACAGACTTAAATCTGTGCTTTAAGAAAGGCTCACACTCACAAATAATGGTGAGTTTAGAAAAAGTTGCAAATGTCCATCATCAGTACAAGCCTGGCATTAGAATGACAAGCCCAGCATCTCCTGTTGTTCATCATTTCATGCTGCCCAGCAAAGGGAGGCTATCCTGGAGAGTCCTTTTTGATATGTTTCCTTTTCCAACCATAGCTCACACAGAATGTACTGTCAGAATATTGAGCTGTGCCAGTGTTTGCCAACAGAGGTGTGAACCTTGGATCAGAAACCTACAAATCAGGGAACTGGAAAGGAAATGAGTTTTATGTGTTGCTACTGAAAGAATTATTATGGGCTTCTGTATAGATTGAGGTGTCACTAGAGTAGGATCTCATTGGAAAACAGAAAAGAAAATGGTATTTCTTCCCAGAGTGTGTCCACTATCTGAGGACAGCTGCTAGCCAGCACAGAAAGCCATAAACAAGAGTTCTGGCAGTGGGACTCTGCTCCCAGGTTTGCCTTGGATGACTTTAGGCAAGATGATGATGATACTCTGTGCCTTAGTTTCCTGTTCTGGAAAAGGAAGATAATGATGTGCTCTGCTTTGATGTTGTGCCAGAACTAGATGTTAAAAATTCAGTGCATGGGCTGCTGCTCTTCAGCAATTACTTCCCCTCCAGCTAGTTCAGATGTGTCTTTTTGCCTGTTTGAATAAGAGTTAGAGAGGTAGGTAGGAGCTAAGATGAGGAGTCAGATGGTTCCATTGCAAGCCAGAAAAGCTTTAAATAGAAAACAACAAATATGTGCATCTGATATCCATGGTGATGGAAAAAGCCTGACCATGTGATCTAAATGTTGCTGCTAATATTATAATTAAAAGGTTCTGGGGTGGGCAATGAATTGAGGTAGAGGGTCTGCAACAGCTTCTGTTTCATGGAATCACAGAATGGTTTGGGTTGGAAGGAACCTTAGAGGTCATTTACTTCCAACCCTGCCATGGGACACCTGCCACTATCCCAGGTTGCTCAGAGCCCCATCCAGCCTGGCCTTGGACACTGCCAGGGATGAGGCAGCCACAGCTGCTCTGGACAACCTGTGCCAGGGCCTCAGCACCCTCACAGGGAACAATTTCTTCCTAATATCTAGCTTAAATTTCCTCTCTTACAGCCTGAACCCAGCATAGGCAAGAAGAAAACCTCTGCTGGTTTATTAATTTCCAAGGGTCATATTCAGTCTGCCAACTCTTGCATCTAAAATTCCTGCACAATGGTGTCTGTGTCAGCCAGGGACACAGGGACACAGAGCAGAGCCCTTCCAGCTCCCTGGGAGAGCAGCAGTGAGCCAAGGCAAAGTGCTCCACTTAGATCCCACTGTAGGTGGCTGGAATGTGGCCTGAGACCTCTTTTACCACCTGTGCTGGTTCCTTTTCCTGAGGTGAAAACTGAGGTCTGGCAGAATAAAAGGAGGGAATGGAAAGTGTGTTCATCACCCAGCTCAGTGCAGCCCTGGGTGAGCCCTCCCATGAGAAAGCTGAAAATGCAATTTTGGGGGGCTCAGAAGAGCCACACTCAATGATGCCTTCTGGTGAATGTGTGAAAAAGCCACAAACAGACCTTGGCAGAATATGGTGAGCACTTTTGGAGGAGAGCATTTTATTTTTTTCATATTTATTTTTTTATCTTTCTCTTTTAAAATCAAGTGAGAATTTCCTTGGCTCACAGGAAGTGGTTGCAGCAAATGCCAAATCCTTTAGGAACACCATTTAAAAAAACATGTTGTGGTTGTCTCATGTAAGAGAAATGTTTTCATAATGGGTCCTTCTGCTCCTGTGTTAGAGATAAAGGTCACAGGTAATTGCATTCACATTTTAAAGCACAATGTTGTTAAATCTTTTGTATAAAGATAAAAGTACAAAAAATGTCTAGTCTCCAGTAGAGACAGCTTCCCTCTGAACAGAGGGAATCCAGAATCAAGCAGAGACTGGGATTTTAAAGCTGATATCACAGATCTCTTCCAATGCCCCTGGTAATTTAGAAAATAAAGAAACTGCCTATTTTTAATCTTACTCTCAGCAAGCCAGACTAAAAAGCCCAGGATTTACTATCACACCTTGGAAAAAAATGTGCCTTTGCTAATCTCTGTTAATCCACAGGAAAGGTACTTGAAAATAATCACTAAAACTAAGCTGCAAGTTCTTTCAGCTTTGATGTCACAGTTCTAACAGTGACCAGTGCTACAAAACTCAAAGAGAAAAGGAAAAACCTGATGTTTTACTGAGTTCTTATATTGTATATGGACATGCCATTGGCTTGGCAGCTCTGCTGAGCATTTTTAGACAAAATTCTGTCAATTTGGGCATGAGAGAAAGCCCAAGATCCTTTTTTACTCCAGAGCTGCCCAGTGGTAATTGTGTGTTTGGTCATTTTTAGCTAGATAAACCCAAGCTAGTGAGAACACAAAAGATCTGTGATTTTCATAAACAGTGTGAATTATACAACTTCCCCAAGGCACCATAACTCACACCTTACAAACTGCTGAGTGAATGTTGACTTTTAGTCTCACCTTTTCACATTTACTCCTCTCCTAACTCAGCTTGGCCATACTTGCTCCTCTTTTCTCTCCTTCTTTAACCTCTTTACGTAATTGGAGCCATGGGATTTTAAGAGTCTTAGATTATGAATTTGTTTCTTTAAAAACTGGAAATGGATTTTAAAGACTGATGTTAAAAAGCCGGGATTTGGTGGTGGTGATAAGTATTTATCTTTCAAATGTTAAATAACTCAGAAAAACATTGAAATACCTCCCCTTTCAGCCCTCCCTGTTGATCTACAAAAAACCCAAGTACATTGATGAAAAGATATAGAATATAAATAGGCTGTGAAATGTTGTTTGGTTGTTTTTTTTCAGGCTGTGGTTTGGTACACCCTTCTCTACTTGTAAAAGGAGATAAGGAGGGGTGTTGAAAGAGGAAAAACAATTTGAGAATGTTTTCTTACAACTTTCTCAACAGCAGAGCAAAAAGAGGAATGACAAAATGAACAGGAATTTCCTACAAATGATGCAGAGTGGAAGAGGCTGACCCATGGCAAGCACAAGAAAAGACAAATCTTCATTAAAAGGTGTGTGTGACATTCATTATGTGCACTCTACAATTGCAGCATTGTGCCAGACTGGCTCTGTAAGTGAATGCTTTTAAATGAGTGTCTTAGTAAGCAATTCTAGAGCAGCTCTGCATTTTGAAAATACAAATTAGCCTTAAGCTTCAAACAGGAATACAGCCCAAATCTCCTTATATAAGAGCACTCACTGTCAGTCAAGACTAAGTGCAAAGTAAAATCCAAGTAAAATTCTTCAAATGTGACTTTATTGTTACATATTATCCTCTCAGCCCATTCAGAGACCACAATTGGGAAAGCCAAGATTTGAGCCAGATTCACAAGAGTAAAATATGTTTTTAAAAAATAAAGGATTGGTCAATCTGGATACATTTTCACAAGGAAAAAAAGATTTTAAAAAAAAAAAGTGTGTGACTTTGGGGGAATTGCTCTTCTAAATTTTTTTCTCCAGACTGTGGCTGGAGAAGTTCATAAGATGAACAATTTTCAGCATAGGTTACACTGGCTGTTTTTCACAAGTTTAGTTCTTTAAAAATGGCTAAATCACTTTTGCTCAAACTCTCCAAAGAAAGTAACTCAGAAGCAGGGCAAAATTATGTAAAAAATCAGTGCAAAGAGTTCAAACCTGGCAGAATTATAACCAAAGACAAGTGGTAAATTATAATGTGATATGTCAAACAATGTAGAAGTTGCAGTTCTACCTACAACTAAATGCAGAATGTGTCAAATATATGTGTGCTGTTTGTTAGGTATATTGCATAAATTTAATGTATGTGTGTAGGAAGCTCAATAAATCTATGCAAAATATATTAATAAATATGCTAATGCAGTACAAAAAATAATGTAATAATATATAAAATACACATCTTTTTTGTACCCTGTGCACATACATGCATGTGCAAAATGTGTGAAAAACACAACAGCAGACTTAAGACTTAAAATATGTGATGGTTATCACCTCTTCCTTCTGTAGCAGTGATCTCTAAAAGTTTATAATTGTGCACCTGTAGCAGTAAAAAATCCTTGATGACACACATACACACACTCTGTCCCCTTCTGTAATCTATACGCTTATTTATTTGTGAATTATACATATTTACAAGTGTCTATTATGTACATTGTAAAACATGCACATGAACAGACATGTTAAAGGAGGAGATAAATACAAAAAGACTTCAAAGTATATTAAAATGTAATTTCTAGGAATCCAGCCTAGGAAAAGCCTTTCAGCTTGAAACAGGAGAATGTTTATGCAAATGCTGAGCTTTACACACCCAAATAAGAATCCTGCAACCAGGGGGGACTGTAGGGAAGATCCTTCTCAACTCTTAAATCCAGGCAAAGCAGACAGCAGCAACAGGACATTTTTATAGGGACAGCTAGCAGCAGGACAAGGGGGAATGGCTTCACACTGACAGAGAGCAGGGTTAGATTGGATACTGGGAAGAAATTGTTCCCTGTGAGGGTGGTGAGGCCCTGGCACAGGTTGCCCAGAGAAGCTGTGGCTGCCCCATCCCTGGCAGTGTTCAAGGCCAGGCTGGATGGGGCTCTGAGCAACCTGGGATAGTGGAAGGTGTCCCTGCCCATTGCAGGGGGGTGGGATGAGATGATTTTTAAGGTCCCTTCCAGCCCAAACCATTCTGTGATTCTAAGATTAAAACCTGATGGAATCAGTTGTAACAGCTCAAATTTCATTATTTGTTTCCTGCTCTATCTTAATCATTGGTAGCATCAGCTACTGGGTGTCTATTTTGTGTAGTCCTGGTTTGTCTCATTTGCCAAAACTTCATTTTCTTTTGTTGTACGCCACTCTGTCACTCTTCTGCAGAGCTGGCTCCCCCACGTGTGCTCTTCTGGTTCCTGAAGGGGAAAGCTGGGGACAGAGTGGGATTTGGTGTCACCCACACCTGGGGGTGCTGGTGACATCAGAGGTTGTGTTCCCATGCTGGGAACAAACAGGAGCAGGCTGTAGAACAAACCCCTGGCTGCTGCAGATCTGGCATTCACCCTGCACACGTTTTAAGGACAATTTACTTTGTCCCAGCTCTAGGCCAGGAGGTCCCACCTGGCTCTGCATGGCACAGCTCCTTCCTGGCTATGAACCTTTCCAGGCTGCTCCACAGGGAATTGCCAGCACGGTGTGGATAATCTGTGTGCCATCCTCTGCTGTGTTCCCATCTCCTGTCACATCTCCCCACATGGATGTCAGTGCTCTTGCCACTCCCTACATTTGGTTTCAAGATTATTCTTTTATTCCCCCCCTTGCAATTGGTAAGACTAAAAACTTTTTCAGTAGATAGGAAATCAAACCCCAGCACCTGAGACTGCAATGCAGTCACATTGTTCCAGGGCACAGGGCTGCAGGCAGGGGGAGAGGGATGCCTGCAGATTTATTTCCTGAGCATGGGAACTCAGAAAAAGTGGTCTGTCACACATTAAATATATCTGATTTCTGTAGGTTTTCACATGCAACCTGCATACCCTCAGTCTCTGAGATCTTTGCAAAGATAATTCAGCTCTATTTACTTACGGTTCATTTGCAGTTCTTTTCACTACTGAATTATGAAATTATTCCTCTTAATACTGCCAGGAGAGTTAATAATAACCAAAATCTCCGTTTGAAAATTAGATAAGGGTATAATAATTTTTTTACTCTTATAAATATTCATGTGTAGTACATATTACTGCTGGATTTTTCCAGAGCTGAATACATAGAGGTATAAGCATCATTCTTATTTTATTACAACACAAAAATTGCAAATGCTTTAGGCAGATTTGTTCAACTATGCCACCAGACATTATTTTTGATGGTGATGGAATAATGTCTTCAAATATACAATGGTACTACGATTTTGAACTGTATAAAAACATTCTTTTTTTATCTTTTGATTTTTCTTTACTATTTGTCCACTTTGCCTCCTAGGTCCCTCCTGAAGCTCTTTGGTCTGACAGCAGAAAACTTCACAAGTTATCTACAAATGGTTTCACTTAATTCCTCACTCTCTTTAGTTTATGGTATTTTTCATTAATTGTTGAACTCTCTGTTTTGGTTTCCTCTTCACCCAAGCAGCCCCATTTTCTTCGCAAAAATCTGCTGCTGCCATATCACAAAGTTTGAGCTGAGCTCCTACCGCCCATTTTCCTCAGAAATGCATCACTGGGGATGTTTCTTTTCTGTTGTTGTTGATGAATTTCACTCTGAATCGAAATGCTCAGCTGTGAATTTGGGAAGTTTAAAAATAACCCTGAAGTGAGCACTTTGAAGCCTCAGCCAAAACCGGCGGGTTTTGTCAATCAGGATGTTTCCCTGTTGCTAAGGAACACTAATTAAGCTTTCAGGGCCAAATTGAACCTGCAGACAAGGAACACATTTAGCACACATTTTCAGTGAGAAAGAGCCAATTCCTACCTCTGAGAGCTTTCTGCTCTTACCACTGGTTCTCAGGGCTTTGTCCCAGAAATTAAGTGTTGAGTGAGATGAGATGCACTCCCATGAAGATGCATTTCCTCTCTTGACTTGTCCCAAGGACCTCCATTGTTCATGGGACTGCCCAGTAATTTCCAGTTAGCTGTGAGGAATGTTTGCAGATTCACCTCTTCTGCCTTAGGGCATTGACATTTTATGGGCAAGACTAAGCAATAAAACTGGTCATTTTAAATGGTGTTGTACAAACACAGAAGATGCAATTTCTAAATAGTAAGAGGTCAAACAAAACATAACAAGAATCCCACAGGAAGAAACTAAGTCAGCTGCTTTCTCCAGTAGATAATTGACCAGAGTGGTTCAATGAACTGCTCCTGTTGTCACAAAGTGAAGCACCTCAGCTATGATCTTATGACCCAACACTGTCTTTCCCTATCTGCCAGGCATATTAAAAAATCAAAATTATTTCCTTATCTTTTTGTTGTTTACCACTTAAAAACCAATGATGCAATGGGCATTTGTGTATTTTTGGTGCTTCAGGAAACAAAACCAAGAGGTTATTCTGACCTAGAACTTTGGTGGAGGGGAAAAAACAGAGCAAATCAAGGGATAAATAATATTTCACTGTGGCCACATATAGAAATTGTGAAAGGAATTCAAGATCATTGCCAACATCTTCAAACAACATAAACAAGAAAACAACTCACCTCCTTCCATCAGGGTCAAGTAAATCACATTATGGATACTTCAGTTCCACAGAACACAGATCAGAGATTTAACCACCATTTTGATGAGTGACAGAGGAGGTGGTATTTGATAGGAGACTGTCAAAAGGCTAGGAAACCAAATACCTCTCCCACTTTTGATGTGGGTGACCATGCTGAGGTGTGCTGACACATTTGGCACCGGCAAACTCTGGCTGAGAGGAAAATCTGGAGAGCTGCCTTTGAGATGGGGACAATTCCACAAGCCCAAGTCACCTGGAAATACCAGCAGGGCTGCCTGGATGAAAAGTTCATTTATTGCCCTTCGCTTCTCTTGCAAGCTGATGGCTATGGGGAGACTGTGGTTGCAGGTTGGCCTATGACAAAGCAATTCCCTCCTGGATAATTTTGGCAGAACAGCCTGACCTTCAGGAAGCCATGACTCAGGGTGGTCCTTTATCTTCTTGTCACTCATTGCAGCACTGTCCATGGCTGAGTTGTGTAATGGAGTGGTGAAATGGAGCTCAGAGATTTGCTCCTGGAAATTGCTCTCATGTCTTAACAACCCCAGCACCTAGGAGATCTCCAAGTGAACTTGCTTAGAGGTGGTGCTCACATCAGTACTAATGAGGAGTAATTCCAAAGATGATTTTATGTTAAAAGTATGTCCAGGGCTAAGATTGGGTTTGAAAAAAGCTCTAAGAACTGACAGAACTCCAGGGTGAGGGAGTGAAAAGGCTTGTTCCTTCCCTGCCAGGAATTTGTGAAGGACTGCAGGAGGTGAAAAGAGGGAGCCAAACATGGGATGGCTTTTGCAGTGAGACCTGTGGGGATGGTGTAAGGCAGAGAGTCTGAGAGCACCAACTAGAGGGAAAGAGACAGAGGGGAGGAAAATGAGGTAATTTCCATTAAGAGGCTGATAAAGGTTTGGAGAGGTACATGTTGTCCATGGGCAGCCAGAGCAACTCTGATTTTGGCCAACCAATGCATGCTGAAACCCGATTAAACCAAAAGCCTGAGAGTTTGATCCTTTAAAGTGAAGGTATCTTAGTGACAGCTAGTGACCTTACATGTGACTCTATATTTATCCCAATGGGCCTTTTATTTAAAATGTTCTTCCATAAAGTCAGAAGAAACAGAGCATTTTTGTTGTAGCGTGCTTGATTCCTAAACTGACTTTCTTTTCAAAGCAGGTGTGTGGAAATAATGAGTGTTGTCATCAACATGAAGGAAACAGCCAGAAGAAAAACCCTTCAGCTCCCAGCTGGGTGAGTGGGAAAGGCAGAAGGCAGCAACTCAACCAGGGGTGAGTAGAGTTGCTACAAAACAGTTTTCAAAGCAAACAAACAAACAAAACAAAGGAAAAAAAGTTAGAGTTTTTAAAAACCCCACATTTCATGATGCAAGAATTTCTTAATTTTGTTGAAAATCCCTTTAGTCTTCTTTCTGTGAGGAAGACCTATGCCAGACCACAAATGGAAAGCATCTGGATTCAGGCATTGCAACTTGATCACAGCCACACACATCTAATTCTAGAGAACTCTGTGTTTGCATCTGAGGTTTGCTTTCATTTGGAAACTATTTTGCTTCTTAGGTTCTGTTGCAAAAGGTACAGGAATTGTGGGTTTTGTCCATGAAACTAGTGATATGTACTATTTTCTGGTATTATTGCCATAATAATTAAATTGTGCAATATGTATGGATGGTGCAATGCTTAGTGTTCTCCAAAATCCTTTATACATTTTATAAATACAAATATAAATATGCATGAGTATATGAATATATATATGTAGATAACATTAATAAATAGATCTATATACACATGAATATAGAGAGGAAGAACAAGAATAATCAGCCTGTGCACATCAGGTAGAAATGTAGAAGAAAAAAGAAAGTGTAGGATTGCTGTTTGTGCCTGTCTGCTCACTTGGCCCAGGTACAGACTTACACATCAGTGCTACAGCTTTGCCTTATATGAAATGATAGTAATAACACCTCTCTGCTAGGGGCAGTGTGAGTCAGCAGTGTTTGTAAAAATCTTTTCTATCTTTAGCTGAGAGGCACTTCAGAAGTGCAAAGAATTGGTGTTTTTCTCAGTGACACTAGATTAAATGCTGTTTGATTAAGAATTCCACAGTTCCTGAGGAAGTTGCTGAATTAAAAGGACCTCAAGAAAACCATGACCAAGTAATTTGCTTTCTAATCTCTAGGTTTGTTACCTGATAGTCAGGGTTTAGTGGAAGGATTGCAATAGCCAAAGACAGCAATGTGACATTTTACAGCTTTATGGGGAGGAGGCCCTTGGCACTGTGGGCTTGATGCTGGTTCACACTGTGGATATTTCAGAGCCCAGAAACAAACTCATCCTGAGACCTGTAATGTTATCAGCAGCAACTGACACTCTACACAGTTCTCTCAGAGCAAATGAAAGCAAGGATATTTGTTTTGTTTTCAGCAAAAGAGATTTAAAAGTATTCTTTGGATTACAGGGTGTTAAATTCAGCTTGACATTGACCTAGCTGTCCTGTAGCAACTCATTAAATTCTGGTGTCACAGCTGTGCTGCAGAGCCCTAAAAATACATCTGCTTCTCAGCCTAGTCAGGCTTTCATTCAGATATTCCTTAAAAATCCTTTCACTTGGTAGCATTGTGCTCTGAGTCAAGCCAGACTGTCAGGAGCACTGCCTTCAGTCCCAAGAGAAGCTCTCAGGAGGGCTGGCCACGTGTCCCCTTTGCCATGAAGAGTGGTCCAAAGTGGCTGGGATGGTCTGGAAGTTGTTGCACAGGCTCAGAAATGACAGAGCAGCTGACTGTGCTGCAGCTAACAGGGATGAGGGATGTGCTGCTGGAGGTGAGGTGTGCACAGCCCCCACCAGGACACAGAACTCAGCTTGTGCCCAAGCAAATCCACTTCTAATTACCTCATAGAATAAAGATAATTTTTTTCTATTTTACTGCTGGTGATGGTTATAGACAGTTTTTAATGATTTTCCCAAACTCTGTGTGCATTTGGAGTGCTGTAGCAATGATGATTATTAAGAAAACATTTCTGTCTAAGGTCTTTTGGCTCCCTATGACCTTATGTTCTTATAAAAGCAATCAGAATGTTTGTGCAGTCCTAAATTCTGTCCTAAAACCATGTAGTAGACAGGAGATTCTGAGACACCAGAAACTCAGAAGCACTAAAGGTTTGATCATATATAAAGGTAGTTTCAGTGTGGGAAACTGGAACAGGTAAAATTCAACCACTGAATCCATGCTATAGGGATAGTCTTATTCCCAATTAGAACTCCCTTTTCCTGGCTTAATCTGTTTTGCTTTCAAAATTATATAAACAAAACCAAAAAAAAAAAAAAAAACAAAAAAAAAAAAAAAAAAACCAAAAAAACAAGCAAAATCCCCAACTCTTATTTTGAATGGAATATCTACAAGGGCAGTCCAATACCTGTGAATTCAGCGGTAAAATTATAGAAGTAAGTTTTCCCATACAGATCACCTTAATAAATACCTTCACTAACTACAGATAACATCTTCTTTCCCATATAACAATGGTAGAGGAATACCTCTGAGTATGCTCAGATGATTTAAGTATGGCTTCCTGAGGGATTTCTGTTGTTCTTGAATTGGGTTTTTCACAGCATTTAATGTAAGGAAAATCTGATTGCAATAACCAAGAGGCTTTACCCTTGAAGCTAATTGACCTAAGAGTGACTTTATTTCCAGGTGGGAGATGACCTTTTCCATACTGAATAGACATTGGGAAAGCTTAGAATATTTGAAAAGTGAAATTTGATTCCATGACAGGACCAGATCAGGAGTGTTGCTGTCCATCCCAGTGCAAGGCTCAGCTCAGAGAGGACAAGGCTGGCTGCCTCCCAAAGTCTTCTGTGGGGCTTCATGGGAACTGCAGGATGGGAAAGGCTTTGATTTATCTGTTCTTTCTCATGAGGAGTCCTAGCATTTAAAACACAAGAATTTAAAAATTCAAAATGGAGATTTCAAATCAGCAAGGCCCTGTGGTTGGTGAACCGTACTTCCTCCATTCAGTCTGGCTGTTCTGCAGTGGCTGTTGTTATGTCCCAAGGTATTTTTTTTTTTAAACAATGAATTAGAAGCAGTACAAACAAGCTATGTGCAGGCAGTTGTCAGAACAGCAGTGCAGAATTCATGTTGATATCTTCCTCACTGCATTTCAGGTCATTTGGAATGGCTCAGGAGCAAGTGACACTCTGGATTACTGTTAGAGGACAGAAGGAACAGGCAGCCTCTCCTGGTATTGTCCCCTCATCCTCTCCCACTGCACTGAGTGGCTTTGCAGCCAGGCCAGTGCTGAGCCTGAGCAGGGGGATGCTAAAGGCAGGATTTCATTCCAAAGGCTCTCTCACCTGGTGTCAGCAGTGTGGGTTATTGTGTCCCAGCTGCTGTCACAAGCAGATTGTGGCTGTGGCTGTCAGCTGAGCCTCGGGGAGAGAAGCCACCCCTTTGTGTGCTGCTGGGAGCAATCCAACAGGCAGAGAGGAAAGCAAAGCTGTGGGACAGCTTTAAGACAAAATAGATGGATAATGTAAAAACACAGTTTCTGCTGCTCACCCTGTATTGTGGATTTATTAATTTATGACATTTATTTTCCAAGGCTAGCTGTATGGCTTCTTTTTCAAGCTAAGCCAGTGTCAAGCACCCAAAATAGATCCAGATATTTCTAGAGATCTGTGAAGACAGGCTGGGTGTTACTATATCCCATTCAGTTTTTCACACACCTCTGAGGCTGCTTTGGACACTGTAGGACAAAGCATGGTATTCCAAAAGAAGAAAATTAAATCTGCACCTTATCTCTGATCCCTGTATTTCCTACAGTTTACAGTTTTCCTGATATGGAAGCCTTCTATTCAGACTTACATTTAAGTAATATGGGGCAAGGCCACTCCATATTCTATCCTACTTTTTAATCACAGAATCATGGAATGGTTTGGGTTGGAAAGGACCTTAAAGCTCATCCAGTTCCACCCCCTGCCATGAGCAGGGACACCTGCCACTATCCCAGGTTGCTCAGAGCCCCATCCAGCCTGGCCTTGAACACTGCCAGGGATGGGGCAGCCACAGCTTCTCTGGGCAACCTGTGCCAGGATCTCAGCACCCTCACAGGGAACAATTTTTTCCCAATATCCAATCTAAACCTCCTCTCTGTCAGTGTGAAGCCATTCCCCCTTGTCCTGTCACTCCAGGTCCTTGTCAAGAGTCTCTCTCCACCTTTCCTGTAGTTTCCCTTCAGGCACTGGAAGGCCACAATGAGGTCACCCCAAAGCCTTCTCCTCTCCAGGCTGAACAATCCCAATTCCCTCAGCCTTTCCTCCCAGCAGAGCTGCTCCATCCCTCTGATCCCTTGGTGTCCTCCTGTGGGCTCACTCCACAGCTCCCTGTCCTTCCTCACATGCAGCAGCCACCTTTGCCCACAGGTTTGGGCTCTCAGCACTTCATTTTTGCAGGAATATCGGGTACAAGTCCCAAACAATTGAAGGACATCCATGACTCCTTTCTGGAATGATTGCACAACCACAAGGCAAGGCAGGGTTTTTGGAGAGTGCCCTGTTTTTCTTCCAATCTGCCTCTTCCCTACTGAACAAAGCACTTGGTGAATCACAATTTTGCTGCCTGCTCCACGCAGGGGATGCTGTAACACAGAGTGAACTCCCCCACGGGCTGGAGAAGAATGTTAAAAATTTATTGTCCAATCTGTAGGCTGGTATTACTGTGCGTAATCCCAGGGAGTTGGGACATGTCCATGTGTCACCGCACATCTTCTTTAGACACAGCTCTGCAATCACATGCTATTTTTATCTCAGTTATTAGAAAGACAGGGGATGTAATAGTGCTTAGGAAGACAACTGGGGCTCCTGTGAATTTCAGGGTATTGTAGAAGCCTGGTTTGCAGCCTTGCTGAGAGAAAATGCATTCCCAAAACCTCATGAGAGGTCTCTGCTTTTGACAGGTTCCCTTTTCTTCTCCACTGTGCTGAGAGAAACTTCCATAACAAAACTTAAAGCCAAAAGAAATCAATCACTGTGCACATCTTTGCAGTGTCAAAAATCAAGTCATCCTGCTGAAGTGATGTCCACACATGTTTTGTGACTTCACCTGTTCAGCTCAGGGCCCATTTTTAATTTTCAGTGGCAGTTTCAAGTGGGGATGTAACTAATGAAGGAAGCAAGGATTCAATTCTAAATTTTATTGCCTAAATATCCTGATGCATTCTAATCAAGTCTAGGCCTTTTCAGTTTTACAGTGGAAGGTTACTTAGGACAGTGGGGCACAGATAAAACTTCTTGTGAAAGAGCTTTAAATGAAAATATATTCTCTGAGTTCATTACACTTCGCTCCTCACTTAAATGAAAAGCGACAGTGTACAGAAAAAGCAACAGCAAGAGATTGTTCATGATGCAAAACTGTGAGCAAAAACTGACAAATGCCAGAATTAGGATGTCCTGTACAACCTCACTTTAGATCCCTGAGGAATTAGAGCTCTGCCCTCCACCCTGTCTCATTCAGCTCTCGATGTGTGTGGGTTATGCCTGGACCAAGCTTTGCTGGCAAGCTCCAGGATCCTCCAAGTCTTTTCCAGTATTTTGAACCAGGGAGTTCCTATGTCTGCTAGCTGGATCCTGTACTAGATTCCCCAGCAACTCCCCTTCCTTGTTTCTTACTAAATCTTTATCCAGCTACTCAATCCTTCCATCCTCCTGTGAGAAATTACTGACTCCTTCCAGAGTGTGTGCTCTCTTCCAGCTCTGTGTTGCCATCTCTGCCTTCAAAATACTTTGATTTGCATCACATTTCTCACCAGAATTTGATTTGGAAATGGTTTATGGAGAGGTGTGTAAGGCTGGTACCTGTGTGCACACTGGAAATCCCGTGGATGGAAGTTCCACTGCAACTACAGTGAGGTCACTCCCTTTATCACTGGTTAGTAATAAAGACAGAGGGGCCCTCTAAAATCATTGATCCACTCTGTATTTATGGTGATTGAGTGAATTAATGGCAAAGAACTTTGTTAGTTGATTTTTCATAGTCCCTTGAAGGGAATCAATATGACTCAAACAACAGGATGTTGGTTAGGTTTTTTTGCTTTTATGCCTCTTTTGACTTTCAAAATGTGGGATTTGGGTCCATTTGTTCTTTGGCTGTGTCCTTCTCTGTCTTACTCAGACATGCATTTGCTATAGGATGACATTGGTGCCTTCTTGCATCATAAAAAAATCTTTATTTTTGGTGTCCCTTTATCCTGAAGAAACTGAACTGCAGCCTGTGGAACAGCTAGCAGGTAAACACACCAATAAATGACTTTGATTCCTTTGCAGACATTGAGGTTTAAGGATGCTGTGTTGTCCCTGCCTTCCTTTCTGCTGTTGTAATGTGTGCTGAGTACAAGCATATCAGATGGCTACAGGGTAGAAACTGGACAGAAAGGAGGTTTATTCCATTTCTCTAACTATGAAATGCACTTTGGAAAGGTAGGCTCAGTCTATCTTGACTTTGGAAGGAGTTTTTTCAGTTGTACAAGATCACATTTGAAACTACAACCTTGCACCCCTGCCCTAGTGATGGTGGGGAGGTGATTGTGCTGGCTAATGGTGATTAAACAGATAAAGATTTGCTGTTTCCTCAGTCTGTGGAATCACAAGAACACAGTGAGAGGAGCTGGCTGCAAACCAGAGGCAGCCTGGCATGGCACAAGGCAGGAGGTGTGAAGGCTGTGGGATGTTCTCTACACACACAGGAATAGAGCCTGAGAGCTGGGCTTGGAAATAATTGATTTATTTCCTCTTATTGGCAACACTTTATTTTGTGTTCTTTAATTTCTCTCACTTAGGAGTTTTTTGTTGTACTGTCTTACAATCTCTAAACAGAGTTCATGTGGCAGCAAAAAAAGTCTTGATCATCCTCAGTTAGCTGTGCTGCAAACCCAGTGATTTCCCTCTGGAAAGGCAGTCCGTGCTGTGGTCATGTCCTGTCATTTCATGGCTTTCACAACACCCTGCTGCACAAGATTTAATGACCCACTATGAAGTGTTAGCACAAATCACAGAATCACAGAATAGTTTGGGTTGGAAGGGACCTCTGGAGATCACCCAGCCCAAAGCCCTGCCCAGGCAGGGTCACCTGGAGCAGGTGACACAGGAGCGTGTCCAGGTGGGGTTGGAATGTCCCCAGAGGGAGGGTCCAGGCCCTCCCTGGGCAGCTGCTCAGGGCTCTGCCACCCTCAGTGTAAGAAGTTTTTTCCTTATTTGAGGTGGAATTTATCACATTTTAATTTATAATACACAAACCTAAACTTACAATTCAAAATAAATGATGCTGTGATACCATCAACAGTTTTAATCATGGGTGTTTGCCTTTCTAGTTTGCAAAATCAGTCCAACTTCAGTATGTGTAAACCTGTGGCTCCTCAGAGTTTGCAGAGTGATCTTCCTTGAGACTCTGCTTTTATCCACAAATCAAAGGGAAGCCTGAGAAGTGGCAGGATGAGTTTCCTCTGAAAACTGATGATGGTACTTGAGTCCCTGTGCCCTTTCATTTGTAAGTGCCTCTGCAGAGAGGGTCCAGAGAGATGACAAATAATACCAGCTGTGTAGTAATTCTACTGAGGATAAACAATGGCTCAGTGAGGGTGGGGTGAAGGGCAACTAATTCACAGAGGTCACCAAATAAGCAGGTTACATCACATTTCCATAGCACTGGGTGAGTTGTTTGTGTTGGGTGAATTATCCAACTTTGGCCCTGGCTGATTTCCATACAGGCCTGAATTTCCATAAATGTGTCAGTCACAGGGATTGAACTGGACCATCTCCAGAGGTCCTTCCCAATCCAAGCCATTCTGTGACTCTGTGATGCAGTTGCCAAAGCAGGGTGAAGAAAAGCCCAGAGCAAAAGCACCAACAGTGCAACAGAAACAGTGTAGCTTCATTTTCAGTCAGTCCAAAGGTGATTTTTCCCACCTGAAGCCAGCTCCAGCTGATCAGGCAGCAGCAGATACAGCACATGCCACAGCCTCACAAACCAACCCCTTCCTGGTGCACCCTGTGGGTGAGGGGGGCTCCATCAGACACAGCAGAAGGAGCCCTTCCCCTGGGCTGTGTGCCATCACCCTAACCAGACCTCATGTCTCCTGATCCCCTCTTTGTGCTTTTCCTGCAAGCCTGGGCAAAAAGCAGGATTCTGTATCTATTGAACATATTCCCTCTAAGGAAAATACCTACATTGCTGAAACTGTGGAGGATAAGTGGGCAAATGTAGGCAGTGGATAGTTAAACATTTAAAAGCAGCTAAGAAAATCTGCTACTTGCCATTCTTTCTCTTCTATACACCCAAGCAATTGCCAGAGTGACCACCCAGATGGACAACATAGTGGCTTCCCTTGCCATGTGATGTTTTCCAGTCCCTCCTCATGGGCAGGGTATTTCAGGCAGTGACTGTGTGGCCCTAAAGCAGCTCTGGGTGCTACAAAGCAGCAGTTTGTGCACTAAAGTGTGAATTCCAGCCCAGTGTAATGAGATCTTGTCTTCTTTCAGTGTCCTGGTGGCTTCAGAAGGCAGAGTCTGTTTTACCTTGCTTGAGGGGTGGACACAGAGACCAGCAGAGTAGAGTTTGAGGATTTGTAATTTGTAGCCTAAGAAAATAAAACAGTAATTGCATAGGATCTACCAAACTAATTTTTAAAAATCTCCTCATAGAACAAAAATACATATTTATTGTTATAAAAGTAAACATTTCCTTCTAAATTGGTAGGAGAGAGAGAATAATTCTAAATGAATATTGTATTCAATTTTTGTTCTTTTATAGATACTATCTTTTCAGATACGGAGTGCATCTCATTTCCCAGTTACTACTTTCTCTTTCCTCTGACTGTTTTTAAAAAGGGGAAGGACAGCTGAATGATCTCCCAACACTTCCTTGCTGTGCTTTAATAAATATTATTTATCTTTGCTGCCCCTATTCTTTCATTTAAGGCATGTGTGGAATAATCTATCACTTCTTGGACTTGAGAAATAGCTGCACAAAACAGAGATTAGCCCTAATCCAGGTGAGACTTCAGTAAAAGACTGTGCATCAGGTCCTGAACATCCCTTACACAAAGATTCACCACAGCTGAGGAACCCCTTAATTAAAGATGTGCCTCTGAAATTTTAAAATCTTCATTTTCCTTTCCCCTGTCCATGGTGGGGACACAGGGCTCAAGGTGGAGAGTCAAGGAGGGCAGGGTGCCAGAGACTGGTGAGGGTAAAGATGGGCAAAGGTGTCAAGGGACAGTGGGGAGCCCTGGGGTCAGGGCAGGTGAGGGGAACAGGTAACCCCAGGCAGGAGAGATGTGGGTAAAGCAGGGCAAGGTGGTGGAGGGTGAGCTCAGCCTCTCAGGGAAATTATTTATCTGTCCATTTGCCTCAGCCTATCCATTTGAATCCAGGGCATAATGCCTTTGTGAAGTGTAAATGATGCTTGTTTTTAAAGCAGCTGAAGCAAAGGGATTAAGTAATACAAAAAAAAAAATTGTTTAGAAAGATAAATAAAATTCCACATTTCGAAATTACGAATTACGAAAATTCCATTTTCGTAAGTCTGAGGAGCAGCAAGAAAGGTTTTGCTAAACACAAATTTAACATCAACCTTGAAAATGTCCTTTTACTCTTTGTTTGGGATCTCAGAACAAACACTCCAGGTTCATAATTTCAAAGAAATTATGTAATGAATGAGGATCTTACCCCTACTCTAATCATGCTTCATGGTACATAAATCAAGTAGATTGCCTATTAGGCTCGTGTCTCCCCAGAAGAGCAGATGCAGTCTCACTCTAAATGTCTTGTCAGACACATCCTTTTGGGCCAGAACATTGTGTCCTCAGTCAGAGCCTGAGCCTATAAAAACCCCATGGCAAATGGGGAAGTGCAGCACTGAGAAATGTGGAGCCATGTTCATCCTGTAAAACCAGGGATCACTGCAGGAACCTGCAGACATGGAGTGAACTGGACCAGCACCAGGACACCATGCTGCAGAGAAGCCTGAGAGCACCAGAGGAGGGTGATTGCTTCAGTCCTCACCTCCTGCATGACAGCATTTCACTAAATCCAATGCAGTGTGGTTTGCTCTGCTGGAAGCACAGGGAATTGACTTTGTCTCCATGATTTCACTGGTTTGGTGGTACCCATACCCTTTGGCACTGCTGCAGGTTTCACCCAAAGCTGAACTGGATACACCACAGAACATTCCTACAAATGTTTATTCCCAAATTTACAGCATTTCTGTCGAGGGCAAACCCTCCTGTGAATGCACCTTGGGCAGCTGCCCCCTGCCCCTCCCAGGTGGTGGCACTGGACTCCAGGTCACCTAGAACTGAAACAACACGTGCTTTGGTGGCAGCCACAGGCCAGCCCTAGCAGCTGCAGATTTGAATGTGCTTTTGGCTGATGGTGTGGCTGAAGGTGCTGCTCAGCCTGTTGTGTCACCTTGATAACCAGAGCTGAAGCACATGACAGAGGTACCACCCTGTGAGATGAGTTGGCAGGAGGAGGTGAAGGCCAGGAAACATCCTTAGAGTTGGCCCAATTTAGATGGCACAGGACTGAGAAGATCTGGAGGTCAAAACACCCAGTGCTTATTGTGGGCTTCTCTGGATTACAGAGAAAGTGTCTGATCTTTCATTCCTCCACTCCCTGTCACCGGGATAACAGCCTTCCCTTGACCAGTTCTTCAGATTTGATGCCTCTTTAGGACATTGGGAGCTGGAAGAGAAGCTCTCAAATCATTATTTCAGTGGGCATGGGCAGAATCTCCCAGCACTTGAAAGCCCTTATAAAATAATATTGACCATCTGCAGGGCTGCAGTGTTTTCTAAATGACAGCTGGTTCTTCTCTCTCTGGGATAGTGGAGAATGAACCAATAGACTATTCAAGGTTATAGAAATGCAGTAAGTTGTAGTGGGAAGCATTTTAGAAAGATACCTGAGTGGTGCAGGAGGGAGTCTGCTCAGATTGTCCAGAATCACAGAATCATTCAGGTTGGAAAAGACCTTCAAGAACCCCAGCTCCAACCTGTGCCTGATCCCCACCTTGTCACTGAGTGCCACATCCAGTCTTTCCTTAAATACCTCCAGAGATTGTGATCCCTGGGCACCCCCTTCCAATGCTTAACCACCCTTTCCATGATGGAATTGTTCCAGAGAGTGATGCTGAGCTTCCTTAGAGTGCATGAGCTCTGCCAGTCTCAGGGGGACTTTTCCCTGAGTATTTCAGCACCTGCATCCTGCCCTCTTCCCCTGGGTACTTAGGGCAGAGCTGCCCACACTAACACTGGGTGCTGCCAGCTCAGGTTTGTGGAGACAAAACTGCTCAGTCTCAGCTCTTGGCACAGCTGCTTGTTCCAGAGAAACCAGTGCAGCTTCATTCATGAAAGCTGGGCTCTGCAGTGTCCCTGAAACTGCTTGGATTTAGGGGACCCATGGCACAACCTGTGCCCCCAGAACAGGGAGAGGTGGCTGTCTCTGCTGGCAGGAGTGGCACAGACTCATTGCAAGGATGGGGCTACCTTGCCTTTCCTTCATTAGTTCTGTTCTGTGGCAGGACAGGGGAACTTCAGTTCCAAGCTCTGTTTTTCCAGCATGTTTTAATAGTGCTGAGACTGCTCCTAAATGATGGAAGAATGGGCTGAGGTACTGTGAAATAGAATTTGTTCCAGGCAGCTGTGGCATCACTAGCTGGATTAGTTTACATGTCATCCCACTGCACTGTTTCAATAAATTAGAGCATTTTTATGGCTGAATTGAGCAATGTGGTGCCTAGTTCAACTAGAGGTAATTCCACATGTATGTCCTGCCAAGCAGGTAGCAAGCAAAGGCTATGAGTACTACACCCAGCTTGAGTATCTCTGTGTTCCCATTGTAATCTGTGAGCAAAATAGCATCAATTATTTTATCCTAATGATATGGAGTATATTTGGCTCTTCTGAGTGTCCTCTGGGATTCTGCATCCACATACAGACATGCACATCCTTCCCCACACTGAGATGCTCCCTCTTTCCATGGGGCTGTGCAAAGAGATGTGAAGTTGCTTAATTCTTCCCAATCCAAGGATCTCCTGCTAGAAAGAAATCCTTGTCTAGAAACAAGCCTGTATGTGGTGGTTTTTCAAAGCAGCAGAGTTCATGTTTCAGTTGGATAAATAAATCAGAGGCCAGATTCTTATTTGATCCTTTATTTGCAAATTTAATTATAAAGAAGCAGGAGAGTCACTGTACAGTGATTTCCTCTTTTTCTCCTAGAATTCAGCAGTCTGTTTAAGCATCTGGAAGAAATGGGTGGATATTGTCTCTAATCTGATCCAAATTTCAGAGCTGCTTTAATTTCAGAGAAAAATCATCTATCTTTAGTCCTGCTGAGTCTCTTGATAAGTATTATTAAATACTGAGTTCTTACCATGGGCACCTATTTTCTACTAACTCACTGCTCTGTATTTTTGTGTAATTTTTGCTGAATCAACAAGATCTGCCCATTTTTTGTTTCAAAAGTAACGATTCCTCAGTTGTGGAGAAGCTAACGAGAGTGCAAGACTCCCCAAGGATTCCCATCTCTGTTCCACCAGTGGGACTGGATTTTGTTGGGAAGGGAGGAAAGTGGGATTGACTTCCCTTCTGCCTCTCTGTCAGGAACAGAAAGCTGCAGCTGCATGACCTGTTAATGTCATTATTTTTTGGAAGTTCAGCATTCATTTGGAAAACAAAGGCAGGATGAAACTTTCAGTTGGTATAAACCAGCACACACCTCTGTTGTCAGAAATTAACCCTGCCAGATCACTCCATCAAAAGAAAGTCATGGGAATTTGCTACTGGAATATGTGTTGAATTTTTTTTGGCTGTAGTCCTTTTCTTGAAAACTCACTTTAAGCTTGCTGTTACTCTAGAGGCATTAACAAAGACTGTTTTTTGAATTAGTCTGAGATCAAGTAGACAGAAAAAGATCACTGGAGAGGGAAGGGAAGGGAAGGGAAGGGAAGGGAAGGTTGCAGGAAGGGAAGGTTGCGGGAAGGGAAGG
>VXBI01013148.1:80567-105499 GCA_013397375.1 Toxostoma redivivum | reverse complement strand
GAAGGGAAGGGAAGGGAAGGGAAGGGAAGGGAAGGGAAGGGAAGGCTGCTCCACTTGTCTTCCCTTTACTTTCCAGAAAGAGAGGGCAGGAGGCTGTGAAATGGATGATTGGGGCCAAAGTGTTTTGTTCCATTTCTGTGGGGTTTTAGTCATTGGCACTACTTTTGTGGGGCAACACAAGGTTTCAAGGCAGCTCATGCAGCCCCTCTGAGGCAGAAGGAGTCTGCAGACCTGGAGACAGAAATCCAGCCTCACCCACAAGCTGAGAGCTATGTGCAGATGGGCTCCTGCCAAGAAAGGTGTAGCAGCCTTGGAAAGATTCTAAAATCTGGCTCAAGACACGTGGGGTGAGTGTGTTGGTTCCTTAACTCAGCAGTGATCAGTTCCTGGCTGTTCCTTTTCCCATCCCCTCCATGCACAGGTGATGCCTGCCCTGGCTGCACTATCCATGCAGCACAGAGCCTTCTGCCTGGGATGTGCTCAGTTATAAAACTGACTTCACTCCCCACACCTTTTTGGGATGCTCAACTCAAAGCTAGCAAATATTTTTGGAGAAACAATTATTTTTTTTGCATAATGCAGCAAATCAGAGGGGAGCGAAAAGCTCACAGGACTGATTTTTTGACTCAAGATCCTGAAGGGGCACCAAGAAGTTATATAAATGTGATATATTAAGAACTTTATCTTGTATGCAAGGATCATTTTTGTTTACTATACTAGGTACCAACCCAGAGGAATAGCAAGCAAATGCAGGAGGTAAACCCAGAGCTTTTACTGTATTTGCAAGGAGGGAGTGAGAGCACAGCACCAACATCTGGCTTCCTTTACTGAGGTTTAAGTTTGGCACTTAGTTTTCCTGAGGAGGCCCTAAGCCTTGATCATTCCTACTTTTTAACTGGCATTTCTAGAATAAATTACACCTCCCATTTTATTGTCAAGATCATTACCATTCTCTGTTTGATTGTGTGACAAATTGTTGGGTTTACTCCGTGAAGATTTGTTTGGATTGAAACATAATGATACTTTGATTTAGAGTAAGACTTCCTTTATTTAACATCAGGCATAAAAAAAATCAGTTTTAGTCTCTACTGGTAGCCAGTGAAGAGAGAGGTGCTTCTAGAATATGACCCATCCTGCCCAAAAATAGGTGCCTAGGGCTGAGTGGATGATTTTCCCAGTGGAGTTATCTTTCCCTGGCAGATTCTTCAGCCAGGGAAAATCTGTATGACCAGCTTGGATGGGATGTCTGCCTTTTAGCTGGTTACATATTTGTGAGAAAGGTGTGCTGAAAGGTATTTGGTTACTGTCCTTTGGGGCTTCTCTATTTCAGTCAAGGCTTTGGACCCACCTAGAGATTGAGTAAGGTCACAGCAAAGTCGACAGAAGTTTACAGTAAAGATAATTTCATTCCCAAGGTAAAAAACAGTCCATGAAAGAGCTGGTCTTGCAATGAAAAGTGCACTGAGTGATTGTGTGTGGATGAAAGGGAGCAGAAGGGCCCTAATGCAGACACAGATCCCTCTCTCTTCTCGAGATGCTGAATGTTTTGTGGGAGCTGGGCTATCACACAGCATGATTCTGGATCTTGTGGGAGCCTCTGAAAGATGTGGTTTCCCACTGGAACTTCTGAGGTGACAAATTATAACTGTAAATTGTTATCTTCAACATCCAATTTATTAGACTGACTTGTTGACATCTGGAGGTTCATTAAAATATTCTAATTTCTCCCTTTTTTATCAGTAATTGAAAACTAAAGCAGAACAACCCACCTTCTAAATGTGCTGCTCAGTAATTACCCCTGTAAGAATCCCTTTGCTGCCATTAACAGATGGATGGTCCTTTGCTAGGCCTGCAGAGTGATTAAGCTGATCCATTGATTAGGCTGATGTTTACATCTTTCTGATTCATCCCTTTTCTGTCCTTTTGATGTGGCCATAAGCCGGGCCACCAGGACCACATGGCCATTTCCCTTGAGTGGCCCAATCCCTCTGCAGGAATGGGGCAAGTGATAGAGAAATTGGTGATGGGGAAATCAGTCATGCACGTTGGAAACCCTCCAAAACTAAGCATTGGCATCGTTCTTGAATGAGGGAGCTTTTCTGACTTGGTGGGGTTTCACTGCAGCTCTGGGAGCTGCTCTGGGGACACTCAGCTGCAGTGGCTGCTGCTGCAGGGAGTCCCTGTGCTGCAGATATTCCCAGAATCTCACTGTCACAGCTCACAGGATCCACTGCTTCTGCTGCATTTGCCAGAGGAGGAGAAAAATCTGAACATATTTAATTTTAATCATTAGCCACATCAGATTTCCTCCCCCTCAGAATCACAATTCCAGCAGGGTGGTGATTTTATCCCAGGATTTTATCCCAGGCTAATCACTCCAGCTTTAGAGATGCCCTGGCTATTCCAGAGCCAAAGCCTCAGCACAGAGGGTTGCTGTGGGCAGTGTCCCATGCAGGACAGCTCTGTGTCACATGGGGCTGCACAGACAACACACAGAGCACAGATAACCCCAGCTGAAACCAGCCTGATGAACATCAGGTGTCCTTTTGCTGCCCTCTTTCTTCTGCTTGCAAACTTCTCTCCTGCATGTGTTAGTTTAGTCCCGTCCCCTTTCACCTAAGGGACTCAACACTTAATGAATTGATTTGCTTAAAATCAGATTATTTCAGAAAGACTCACTGTAGTCAAAGCCTCTTGAATTTACAGCCCTACTAAACACCAGAGAACAGCACTTTGGGGTTATTTTTGCAGACAGCTTTGAAAGGTGACTTCATGAATGTACAGAAATGTTTTGTTCAGAACATTGGTTCCAGCAGATTTACTCCTAGAATAGATCTCCTGCTTTAACAGGTAAAGATAATTGTGTTTTCCCTTGCTGTGCACAATGGAATTTATTTTCCATCCAAATCCAGTTATTCTTCCCAGGTTCATACTTAAGATTGCTATTTTAATAAAGAAAAAATAACTGAACAGTTTGGATGGACACATTGCACTGAAACACAGAGATCAAAAATATCAGCAGGCTGTCTTTATGTTCCAAAATATTGTCATTTTAAGGTCTAATGCAATTTGGCATTAGGAGCATAAGGAGAATAGACAATATTAACATAAGATGAGAATCATCAGAGACAACTTTTCATGCAGCACTCCTCATTCAAAGTACTTTTTATTTAATCTCACAGCACCAATATCTGAGACTTATTTATCAGGTTTCTTGTAAGCACCTTAAGCAAAAGTCAAATTACTACTCAGTCTTAGAAATTAGATAAGACAGAGAAAATAATGTGTGAGAAAATTAGACACTTTCACTTTGGCAAAGGATTAGAAGCAGATGTCTTAATGATCCACATTGTCAGATGTATTCTTTGCTGTTTTTATGAACAGTCTGGAGAACTAAGTGAGCAGCAAAGTCAGAAATTCTGGAGATTACACAAAGTGGCTGAAGGTCACTGAGGACTAGGGATAGCCCTGAAAACTTTTAGAAGACTCTAGGAAAGCAAGATGAGATAGAAATATGAGAGCAAGCAAAATCTTCTCTTTGGAATAAATACAAAATAATCAGATTTTAGCAGGGGGGAAAAAAGAAGCAACACCAGAAGTCAGTTATTCATAAAAGCTGAAAATCATTCAAAATAAAGAAAAAAGAGTGGGTCATCATTGGTGACAGTGAAAATCCTTACTTAAAATGCAGAGATATCCAAGAACCAAGTTGTGTGAGTACTGCACAGCCCAGGATACAAAACAGGCTCTGCAAATATTACAACACTCCTTGATAAACCAAGCTTATTGGCATATCTGAAATACTGTATTAATTCTTGATTATATTTTTAACTGAAAGTATTTGGCAGAAATAGAAAAGGTCTAGAAAGGGATGTTGAAATTGCCAGATAAAAGTGTTCATGGGAAGCTCAGCTCAAAAGATTGGAGCTGTCATTTAGTGATGAATAAAGGGAAAAACACTGGAGAGAAGGTAACTCTTTTAGTTAACCTTATTCCTTCTTCTCAAGAAGAATAAAAGGAATTTAATTAAACTGAGCATTTAGAGCAGATCAAAGAGGACTCTCCTCCACAGTGTACAGTTAATGATGAGATATTCTCACTACAAGGTATAATTTTGCCCAGGGGTTTCCCTGTGGCTGCTCCATCCACTCCCACTTCTGCCTCCATTTCCTCTTCTCCAGGAACTTTTGGTGCTGCCCACTCTCATGGCTGGCAACTTGCACAGCTCTGCTCCTAAATTCCACAGCAGCTCCCCATGCCACAGCCTGGGAAATCTTTGAATTATACTGTGGGTTCATTTTCAGCTAAAAATGCCTGCACCCAGCAGGGAATTGTCACAGGCCAGCTGCAGGGCACCTGCCAACACATCCTTAAATCACTCTGGCTGTCTGATCCTGAACATAATCAGCTAGAGGGCCCAAATTATTGAAACAATACTGATTTTCACCTCCCTTGTCTGGATTTGAAACTTCGGGGCTGTGATTAATTAAAGCCTCTCTACTACCCCTATGTCCTAGGTATTATTAGCCTGATGCCTCATGTAACCTTTTGAAGGTCACAGTGCAAAGAGGTGCCTGGATAAATCTCTGAGTCTCTCTTGAAAACAAAACCACACTGTTCCTTTAGCCACTAGCCCACATCCTTCCACAGCAAAGTCTCTTCCTTAGTCTTCTATGAATTCCCAGGCAGGGCACTGCAGTTGCAAGCATCAAAAAAAATCTTCTTGCAATCTCACATCATATTTGGCATTCCAGTGACTCTTGGCCAAGATATTTTGGCAAATGTGTCAGCTCAGGTGTGTCTTACTGCTTTTCTTCTGACTAAATGGACAATTCCAGTTGAGTTGAACAAAGTGTTGGAGGGACACCTGGGACTCAGAGTGATTTAACATTGTTTTCAACCTTACAAGACCCTATGGAAGCTGAATTAGAAAGAGAGCACAGCATTTTTGTTTTTAAGCAGGGACATTGCTAAGGTGCAAAAGCCCACAGGAAGCAGTGGAAAGTTGTGTTGACCTCGAAGTTTGGATCTTCTCTTTGTGAGTGCTTCAGCACTAATTGCATCACTGAATTTTCTCCTCAGTGGTTCAGGAATTAGTTTTTGCTTCCTTGGTGCTTCTTTATGCAGCCATCTAAAATTCCTATTATAGAATCACAGAATGGCCTGGGTTGGAAGGGACTTTAGAGATCATCTCATTCCATCCCCTGCCATGGGCAGGGACACCTTCCACTATCCCAGGTTGCTCTGAGCCCCATCCAGCCTGGCCTTGGACACTTCCAGGGATGGGGCAGCAACCTGTGCCAGGGCCTCAACACCCTCACAATGAAGAATTTTTTTCTAATATCTCCTCCTTTCAGCTGCTTGCTGTCAGAAACACAGTTAAAGACTGCGAGGTAATGAAAATATCCATTTGTTGGCACACGTTCTTGGGTGCAGTGGCTAAATTTGGGACACACTTTTATTCTTTTTGCCCACTGCAGAGAGGAAAATGTAAAGTCTTGAACCTCAGAGTGTTACCTGAATGCCAGTTTTTTAATGGTTTAGGTGCTTCCTTTGTAGAAAGAGACCACTGATCTACAATGTCTTGGTATTCTGCCCAGAGCAGCTGTGGCTGCCCCATCCCTGGCAGTGTCCAAGGCCAGGCTGGATGGGGCTCTGAGCAACCTGGGATAGTGGAAGGTGTCCCTGTTCATGGCAGGGGATGGAACCGGATGAGCTTTAAGGTCCCTTCCAACCCAAACCATTTTATGATTTAGGTGATCACTTTGAGTAACCATTGATGTTTCTAAAAGTGAATGAATGTTTCTACTCAGTGAAAACCAGGCTCTGTTGCAATAATAGCATCTTCATTCTCCAGGGTCAGTAGGACACTTGGAAAATCCCAATTTCTCTTTTTGCTGGAAAATCCCAATTTCTCTTTTTGCTCCTTATCTTTTGCTCTGATGTAATTCCAGAAAAGAGGCCAGGGACAATATGGCTCAGAGCACAGGGAAAGACACTGATGTTTATACTACCAACATCTTCACCTGACTATTTTCTTCAATATAATTTACTGTAATGATCGATTTACAGCTTGGAGAATTAAATACAAAATCCTAAGCAGTCCAATGCCCAGTAAATAAATGAATGCAAATAGAAATAACACCATGATCTCCTCTAACACCAGTCAGCCTCCCATAGAAGTCCCAGGAAAAGGACCCAGACACAGAGTGGAAATCTGCTGGTGCCAGGGCCAAGGCAGCAGGAGTGGCACAAGGGATATTTCTGGTTTTTCTCCACCTGCCAAATACTGAATAAATGATCAGAGGCATTGGTGAGCAGTTAGATTACTAAGAGGAAAAAATTAAAAAGCTAAATTAAATCAGCAGGGATCAAGTTAAAAATTATTGATTGTGTGCACTGCCAGTACTTACAAGAGATCTTGGTTTTTTTTTTTTTTCTTCCAGTGTAGTTTTGGTCATTTTTGTAGGGTCTCACCCCATCTGTCACTGCTCTCTGGAAGTACTGTGTCACTCTATCTTACATCTCCATCACTTGCTTTAGCTTCCAGAACCACTTCCATGAACAGAAAGATATTATCTGGGCTTGGGTTTTTGCCTTTTTTTTTTAATCCTTTGCAAAACAATAATTTCTTCAAGAAAGGAAGAAATTTGGCTCTGTGGTGACATCAGAGGCTGTCAAACTTACCAGCACAGACTGATAAGTATATTTTAATAATAAAGTTTATTTTAATTGCTCTCATCACTAGCATTGCTCAGTAATTCCACATTTGTATTGATGCACACTGAGGTGTGTATAATTTATAAATTTTATATGTACATACAGCTGTATGCAATGTTTAAGAGAAAAAAAACATTGCTACTTAGGTCAGTGATTTTATCTCTAGAGCTCTTCAGAAGCAACATCCATCCATTTTGTGTGAGGAAGAAAGGAATAATGAAAAGATTTTGCAGGGTGCTTTCCCTCTCTCAGTTTACTTTCTTCTCTAGCTTTATAAGCCACTGGCAAGTCACCTGCTGGAGTGGGAGCTGCTGGGACATTCCAAGGGGTCAGCAGAGCTGGTCAGAAAGGGTGACCTGGAGACCAGCAGGAGGTAATGATCAGATTAGCTGAGTCAGAAAGGCCAACCACAGCTCTATTTATACCATGCTCCCCTTCAGAGGAGCTCACCTCATCAGATCTGTCCCCAGGAATATGTTTATCCTGTCTAGAGCCTGGCTTTCAAAGCCTTTTTTTTTAGATCCCAGCTCCCTGTAAACCCAGAAGTGCTGAGATCCCAAAGGCCCTTTTGATTTCCCTCATTATGAAAGTGTTATGAAATTTAAATCCAGACTGTAAATGCCTAGTTTTAATCCAGGTGTGGAAAGCTGTGCTTCTGCCCCAATCCTGCTGTCAGCAAGGAAACCTTGCTGCAGTTCTTCCTGCAGACCTCTTTTTTCACAGAATTTAATAAATCAGTCCCTCAGCTTTGAGCATCTTCCCTGGATAGGGAATTGCTGCTCTGCAGGAGGTGTGTGATTCCTGCCAGGGGAAATGCCACCAGGAGAAATCCCTCAGTGCTGAAGGATGCAGGCAGCATCCCTGGCCTTGCAGTCCTGCATCCCCAGAGGTGTGCTGTTGACCTCGCTGATTTTTACATTCTACTGAACAGCCCAGAAGGCAGCAACAAAGCCAAAGCAGCTCAAAGCTTTCAATGACCCCAAAATCTGAGGAGAAATCCGCTGAAGTCATATAGGAGGAGACAAAACAATTCCCATTTCCTGCCTCTGAGGTGCAGCTTGCTCCCAGGCTGATTACATTTGAATGTTTCCCCAAAATTAACCCCTTCTGGTGACCTGATTTGATTCTCTAAGGCATTATGTGCAGAAATATTCATTAATAGGTGTTTGTGGAGTTTTTCCTCCAAAATCTGTGCTTGTGGGTCACACCAGCACACCAGGTGAGTTCTCCCCTCCTTCCCTGTCCATCCCAGTTCTGCAGGTGATGCTTTTTACAGGGAATATCACTGTGCAGCAGTGTTGGGCCAATGAATTTAACTTCTCTTTGCTGTTTCTTTGCCAAAAACAAAGTCAACCCTTTGTTTGCATTTTGAGCAGTGCTTTTAGATCCTGGGTCTGTCACATAAGGAAACCAAAATACCTGGGAAGGATGAGGTTTTACCCCAAAACTTATGGAGATATTCAAAGCAGAGCTTTGGAAGCAAATTTAATTGAAAAGTCAAAAATCTCTGCTGCATTTCAGTAGCATAGAGGGAGCTGCACAATTGCTATAAACAAGGAAGGAAAAGTGCATCTCTCATCAGTAAAGCTGTTGGCTGTGCTTTGCTTTGCACTGTATTTGTATCCCTGCATTTGTCAGCTTTTCTTTGCCTTTTGTTTTGCCAGGCTGTTACTGCGGCAGAGAAGTCAATAAACACAAGTTTCAAGTACTTTTCAGATTATGATTATGATATAACGTTGCCATTAAAACCTTTTTTTCCATATGCTGCCTCATCCAGAGGGATCTTTTAGCTTCTGTTACACTCAATTTTTACAGTGAGCCACGTGCTCACTAAAAAGAGCAAGGACCATGAGACCCAGTTCCCAGAGGTGCTGGTGGTACCTGAAGGGAATGGACAGCAGGTGGGAGATGCTTAAATCCTTAAAACAGCCCTGATGCCATTTTACACCCCTGTCCCCATTCTTTGTCCACAAGATGATGGGTAATCATCATTAAGTAGTAATGTGTGACAACTCTGGATGGAAATTATTCTGCAGGCTGGACTAAAAACATGTTTTTGTGTTATTCCTGTGCCAGTCACCTCCTCCTTTTCTGATATGCACAGTATCAACACAAGGAGGGGAATAGGAATTGTTTAGGGTGGGACAAGGAGTAACTAGGGGCGATGGGAGGAAATGGAGCAAAGCAAGTTCTAGGCTGACTATCAAGAAAAACATCCCAACACTGAAGCCCAAAAGGGCTGTTAAATATCTCCCAAAGGAAGCAGTGGGAACCTTTATCAATGAGTCATTTCAAACTTTGAAGGACAAAGCCTGAGTGTGGGGAATGGCTCTGTGCTGGCAGGGCATGAAGAGCCTTTCCCATTCCTCCTCACTGACTCCCTGCCCTCACCCTCCTCTGCTGAGCCTGGAAAACACAAGAGACTGCTGCTTTCCTAACACAGGCACACAGAAAGAAAAACAACATCCTTTGAGATTGGGAGCCTGGGAAGTGTTTTTTAAATTAGCTTCAATTACATGACAGATGATAACAAGTTTTAGAGTAATTTTCTTTTCTTTTTCTTTTTTTCAGCCACGTGTGTCTATCCTGGCAGGAGCTTTCTTGTGAATTAATGAAACATCAAGGCTGCACTGCCAGCCAGATTGAAGTGGTGTGTTTCCAGGAGAGAGCTGGGCTGGCAGACTCTCAGCTGCTACAAATCAATTAAGTCCCTCTGATTCCAGCAGAGAGGGCCACAGACTTACAGCTGCAGAGGATCTGGCCCATTCCACCTTGGAACAGAAAGACTGCTTTCATTTTGCCAAGAGCTGGACTATTTAAAATTTAAATGCTGTTAAATTTTTAAATCCCAATTTAATTTAAAATTCCCTTTGCAGTTTCTTTCAGTGACAGAATTCCTCATTTCTGCTCCAAGAGCTGAGACCTTCCCTCTGCCCAAGGCTGCCACGTCAGGGTTTGCAGGGCTCCACTGTCCTGTGGCCAGCAGGTGTGATGTGCCTTGCCCTCAGATTTTTTGATGAGCCCACTTTCTTGCTTCTCTTGGTCAAATAACTGTAATTTAAATAATCATGGAATCAAAGAAGGAGTTGTGTTGGAAGGACCTTAAAGATTCTCCAGTTCCAACCCTGTGCCACAGGCAGGGACAGCTTCCCCTAGACCAGGCTGCTGACAGCTCCATCCAGCCTGGCCTAAATAGCAGAAAAATCAGCCAGCACTCCCCAAATTACCTGGATCCCTGGAAAGCAGCAGCGTGCTGTGGAAGGAGTGGAAGCACAATGGAGAAGGAGCCCCTTGTCTATGGCAAAGCCCTGATGCTCAGGCAGGCTGCAAAGACATAAAGTGCTTCTAACAAGCATGGCCCAGCCCTGCTGCACTGTGTGTGTGCTGGAGGCTTCAGTTTTGGGAAGAGAGGATTCTCCCAGCTCCTGGACAGACTTTTGGACATGTTGCAGGGCTGTTGCAATGCTTGCATTTGTGGGGAGTGAGTTTGACCACAATGTGAGGAGAAGCCCAGTGTCTGAGTGTGCAGATCCTGGCTGTGTTCTGCTGTGTCTCAGATTGACAGGTGAGTGTTTTGCCTTAATAAAAGTTATTTCATGGCAGCTGGTTCCCAGTTAGTTGGGCATCACTGAAGAAAAAATTTCTCCTCTCCCTCAGCTCATCCTGTGAGGGAAGGGGCTGTCCTGGAGAGCTGCAGGAAAAAGCAATAGGGGAGAGGTGACAGTGCTGGGAATGGGAAAGGAGGCCAGGGGTTAAAGCAAGAGGAACAAGGGTTACAGGGAGCTTGGAGGGGCTGAGGTGGTGTTGTCAGACCTGGGGGAGCAGTGCCTGTGCCCACAGGGAGAGCTGCACCCCAGCAGGCAGCACCACATCCCAGGCTGGGACACATCTGTCCAGTTCACTGCTCGCTTTTTTGTGAAGATGGGAGATTTTGAGCTTCCAACCAGCAACTGGGTTTGTAATTTGGCAAAGAAACTTGAAAAAACCAAACCAACAACCCAAAGCACGTCATCACAAAGTGTTACAGCACATGCATTTAGCACCTTGCTGCAAAGCCCAGCTGAGAGCCAACTTTCCAGTGTAATTTTCCTGCACATCTGCCAAGCAGTGCGTGGAAAGAGCCATCTGTGGTGTCTTACAGGGGCATTTCCCGGTCACAGCTTCCAGAGGATAACTAAAAAAATCAGTTCTGTACATGCCATTGCTCAGAAGGGCTTGATTTTTCACAAGAATATAAGTTAAATCTGTGAGAACAACTGGTGACTCCTGCTGTTTAGTCTGCTCTGTCTGGATCTGGAGCTAATCAGACCACTCGGCAAAATTAACATCTCCTAAGTACTTCATAATCCAATTTATATTTTAAAAAATTTGCTTTAAAGAATTAATAGCATGTCCATCAGGCATAGTTCATTAAGCATTTTTGGCTCAGGCAATATCTTGCATGACCAAGATCCTGATGATGCTTACATTTAAATCTCCAAGTGAGTGATTGCCCACAGGAACAAGTGATTAAGGGAAATGGTGCATTGCCCATTCCTGGGAACACTGGTCCAGCCTGAGCTTCTTTTTGGGATGCAGGCTTCTGCCAGGCACATCTTGTGCAGCTCAGAAGAATGTCTGGAGGAAAGTCCATATGCAAGAGGCCAGACTACATGATCTAATGGTCCCTTTGGCCTCAGAAGCTTGAATCACTGAATTGGAATCTGTGAAAAAGTGTCCCCAGCTGTAGGAATGAACTGGCTCATTGCAAATAGGTCAATTAAACTCAAACTGACAGCCCTCTGGGGTCATCATAAAAGTTACAAATTGGATTGAAAGGCATGTAAGTATAATTAAACTTCTGTAATTTCAAGCTAATGCAAAATTTCTCACTTCCTGTCCAGCACTCCTATGTGATGTTCCTATGCTTGCCTAAAAATCTGATGCATTATTTTCATATCTCTCCACAAAGGTCTCTAGTTGGGACGCAGTGTGAATGTGAGGCTGGAGCTGGACTGACCAAGGAATGTCCCTCCTGCTCTGGGCAGGCACAAATGTCCCCTCCAGGTGTTAAGCCAGGTAATTCTAGTGGTGTCACCTTCCTTCCTTCCTTCCTGGAATCCTTCCCTCTCCCTCCCTCTCCCACTGCTGACACAAGTCCTACCCCTGTGCTCTCATCTGCTCCTTCTCACAACTCCTCATCCCCTCTCCCCCTCATTTCTCCCTGTATCCCATCTCACTTTAAAACACAAAGCTGCTCCAAAACCTGAGGAATTGGATTTTACAGGAATCAAACACTGCCTGAACCAAGCCCCAGTTTTTCCTGGGACAAAGACAATCAGCTATGGAAAATGCTGTAAAAAGCTGTGTGCCACAGCAGGCTGGGCTGAGAGATCAGCCCCCAGGAGCTGAGCAGGGCCAGACCCGGGCAGGAGCAGAGCGTGGCTGCAATGTTCACAGTGCCATCTTTTGGATAAGGTGGAAAACTGTACTAACTTCCCAGAGCCATCCAAAAACTCTCCAGACAACCCTCCCAGAGAAAAAGATTCTTTTTATCTTGGCTGCTGCCAAAAATCGCTGCCTTGATTCCCCTTGGAGTTTTTATTGGGAGAACTCAGTTATTCTTTCCTTCAAATTCAGAGCTGCTCTGTGGTGTGTCTGCACTGCATCCAGCCTCTCTCCAGTCTGCTGCATTTCAGCAGTGCAGCACAGGGAAAACCCCTTTGGAAAGGATTTTTCTGCAGGAACTCGGGTGCCTGATGGAAGCCTCTGCAGCTCCTGATGCTGGAAAGTCTGACCACAGGCAGGAGCAGCACGGCTGCAGAGGGGGCAGCAGTTCCAGGATTTGCCTGGGCTGATTCAGCTTTAGAGCTGAAATAAGGAAAAACTCTAAAACCCCAGTATAGCCTGGATGTAATCTTATACTTCCCCATGCAACACACCAGTGATGCTGTGGTAGAAATGAATACTGCACCTCCACTGGGCTTTTGAAATTCCATGAAAAGATCTTTTTCCTGAAGGGGCCTTAACTGAGAATATGCTCATCCTTGGTAGTCATGCTAATGCTAACTGTGTCTGAGCCAAGGTTCTGTAAATCCAAGTCAGCTCTGTCTCTTGTGCCTAATAATATGAAGCAGAAATAGCCTAGCCTTAGAAAAGCTGTGGGGTTTGGCCTCAGCCCATATTGATTATCTAGCTCAGAAATGGAGCCCAAACTTCTGGTTCTTGCCCAAACAACAATGATCTTGGAACTTCCTGCCTGCAAATCAGACTGGCAGATACTGAGTGTGCTGAGTTTGTTCAGACTCAGAGCTCCCAGTTTTAGCTGAGCTCCCTTTTGTTTACAGACACTTTTCTTGAGCAAAGTCTTATTCTTGTTGCATGCTCTTCATGGAATCAAAATACTCAAGGACTTGTAGAGATTTTCTCTGGTCAAATCCTACTGCCATGAAATTAATGGCAAGATGCTGCTGATTTTATTGTAATCAACTTTTCCCCACTGGGAAACTCTCATCTTTGCCGTAGCTGCTAGAAAGCAGTGCTGTATGAAACCAGGACTAACTAGGCAATGTGATGAAGCAGAGGGTGTTCAGCCAAACCATCCCATAAATGGGAGCTTAGCAGAGACATCTGAGCTACTTCTATCAGCTCAGTGAGGAGAAATTGTAACTCTGGTCAGCCCTGCATGCCAGACTCTGTCATCGACCTGCAGCAACTATTGCCCAACCCCTGACTGTTCCCATTGAAATCAGGATAAATAAAGCTGGCAGAACATAGCCTGGAGTGCTGTCACCCTGAGAGAAGGCTGGGACAGCTTTCCCATGTTTGAATTGCTGAAAATTACCATCACCAATTGTCTGCACTCAGCTGAGTGTCCCTCTCCCATTTGCCTACTGCTGTCATTTCTTGGGTGTTGAGAGGATTTTGACCACACAGGTATGTGCAGTCTGTCAAGAGAAGCTGTGGCTGCCCCATCCTGGCAGTGTCCAAGGAGCTGGATGGGGCTCTGAGCTACCTGGGATAGTGAAAGGTGTCCCTGCCCATGGCAGGGGGTGGAACTGGATGAGCTTTAAGGTCCCTTCCAACCCAGGCTACTCCATGGTTCCATGATTCTGTGACACCAGGGCCTCTCTCAGCATACCTGTGCCAGCAGAACAACCCTGTCTGGAGGGCTGCTTCACCTCCTCATCCCTATTTTCCTGCCACATGGAGCTGTTGGTGGGGGCTAGGGGGTGGAAATACCTTCACTTGACATGGTGGCATGGAATGGAAAGCTCTTGAGCTGCTTCCCATGCAGATGGAAAGCCCTTGGATTTGGAGAAGGCTGGGATAGTTTTCTACGTCAGGGAAAGGACAAAGTGTTCACCAAGTGGGGAATCAGTCAGTGGAGGGCACAGGTGCCTTTGGAAAAAATGGTTTCTACTGCAGGGCAAGCTTGACCAGCTGGAAATGGACTTGTCCCAGGGCACTGAGAACTTTGCTCTAGCTGAGCAAAAAAAACCTTTGAGAGTAGTGGAATACACTGACCTCTTTAGTGGACTTTGAGGGAAGCCCTCAAACAGGTGGGGACATGCCTGTGCTGTTCTCTATGCACAGTAATCCCCTCTCAGCTGTTTCCTTGGTGTGCTGCCTGAAGTGCTCTTTAATGCCTTGGGAAAATGTGTGCATGCTTCTCTCCAGCTCCTCAGGTCCCTGCACACGTGGGTTGTACACTGGGACACCAGGGATGATGTTTTGGAGCCATGCCATGTGAACAGGTGAGAGAGGAAACCCTCCTGGGTTTAATGAGGGTGATTTTGTTGGGAAATACCAGGTCCTGATTATGGATGCTGTTTGTGTGCAGCAGCAAAAAAAAAGCAACCCTAAAGACCTGTTCAGATGAAGGGAAGCCTTAGAGAAAACCAGTCCAGCATAAAGAGTTTTATTAGGTCTCTGTGGCAGATGGATTGAATTATTTGAGCTTAAGCTAATACAAACTTTCCATGTCAGACACCCTGAGCTTCACTTCATGAGGACTGAAGTGTTTTGGGCAGTGTCTCTTTAATGTGCTGCTGAGGTTTGCACATGCAGATACACGTATTTGGGGCTGCTAAAATAATCCTGTGTGTGAGGGAAACTGTGAGCAGCTGAGGGGGAAAATGACACTTTTGAAAACTAAAATATGCTTCAGATACTGATGCATGCTTTGAAAAATGAAAACATTTTATCGCTGAAGATCCCTGGCTTTTGACCAGGTGCCAGTCTGAATCCAGTTTTGCAATTTCCACTCTGCCATCTCCACTCCTGCTCTCAGTGGGATTTTTGCCTGAGTGGGAGCAGAGCTGTTCCTCCCCCAGGGACAGCCTCGAGGGCAGGGTATGGCAGTGATTTTTCCTACAAATGTGACATTACAAACATCCACATCCATTTAGGAAACCAGCTCACCCTGGCAAAGCACTTCATGCATTTTTGACCCTGTTTCTTCAAGACCCCTGCTTAACTTTACTCTTACTCCTTGAAACAAAGCTTTGCACGTTCTTGTGTAGTTTGCAGGACAAGGGGCAACACTTTTTATCACCCAGAAGCCAATTAACAACTTTTTGCTCTGTCTCTGTGCTCTTGAGCTAAATGCTACCAGTTCAGCTGATGGAGTTAACAGCAAAAATGTAGAAGGAAACAGAGCTGGCGAAATAGCTTGTGATTATTATCTGAGGGCTGGGTGGAGTAGCTATTGGAGAGGCAGCAGCTGGGAGCCGGCTCTCCAGAATAGAGAAGCTGACTTTACAGAACTTCTTTCCCTCTTAAATGCTTTGGTTTTCTCTGAACTTTCCAACTTCCCGGGAGGGGTGGCAGCTATGTGACCTGCAAACCCCGGGGAGACTGATCCCAGCTTTTAGATCAAGGAACTCAAAGTGACAATGGGAACAGAGAGGAAAAACAAATGCTTCTTTTAAGGAATGCTTTTTGAATTATTTATCCTCGTGTTACTGAAGTCTGTTTTGTGCCTCACTGTACTAGCTATGAGGCAGTCTCATTACAAGTATTTAAGACACAAATAAATTACCTTGCCAGCCATGATAAATGCTGCTTGTAAAGCCCACTCTGCAACTGCAGCCAAGCAACCTTAATAGACCACCTGTTAGGTGAGATGCAAAATTATCACTAGCATGTTATGAATAATCTGAATTCCAGGGAAAATAGGTGGTGCTTCTTTAGCGTCCTGGAAACTTGTAGCCATCCTTATCTGTGTGCTACATGCCCAGTGCCAGTTCCTTAGGGATGCAGCAGGGCTCATCTTTAACTGGATGCTTTGAGAACCAGCAAGATACCATGAGGACAACGACCTGGCTTTGGGTGGGTGTCCAGAGCTTTGCTGCTCAAATGCCATGGGAGCTTTGTACCTGTTTGTTCCTGGCTCCCCAACTCTTCATTCTTTCTTTCCAGCCTTCAGAAGGCATTTTGTGACATCCCCACTGATACACAGTGGTTGTGCTGGGGAAAAATGACAACGTAGAACATAAGCACCGACACAAAGCAACTCCACAGGTAAAGGTGATGTTGATAGAGGCAGACTTCTGAAAATACCTGACAGACTTCAAATGTCAGGTTGCTTTTTGAGCCCTAAATATACCTGCTGAGACTTCTGCTTTTGTTTCTTCATGGCTGCAAATTTAACTCCTTGCAAAGGCATCCTGTGTTCTTTCAGCTCAAAGCTGTCATAGCTGTGCTTTGCATTTTAAGCAGGGCTGTCTTCCAAAAGCATCAAAATAGCCTGGAGCAAAGGTCTGTGTGGCTGAGGAAAAAGCACAGTCACAATGGGATGCCAAAAACCATCTCCCTGAGGCTGCACTGGGATGCAGAGCCATCAGCCCAGGCTGCAGCCAGGAGCTCTCTGGCCATGGGCATTTGGGAGATGCAGCCACAGCCACAGGTGAAAGTGCCTCTCTCTGACAGGAGAAACATTTTCAGCCCACACAGACTCCTGCCTGGTCATACAAGGCAATGCTCTAGGCTTCAAACTAGGCTTACACAGGGCAAGGATGGAGCCTAGACTTGGTGTGAGATGTAGGGAAGGACTGGAGCTGCTTAGCCTGTGTAGGGTGCTGCTTTCTAGAGTGATACCTCAATCCCCTGAGATAGAGCCTCAAACATGGGCTGGAGGAGGACCCAGGCCAGTGTGGGGTGTGTTAATCCTCCTCTGTTTGCACTGGGACCTCAGGGACGTGGGCAGGGCTGTCCCTCCATCAGCCATGAGCAGGAATTTGCAATGTAAAGCGTTAAGCTAAGCTTGCACAGAAGTTTCTGAGGACTTTTTTCTGGGGCACATTGAGCTTCCTCAGCAGTTTTGGGAGAATGCTGTCAGGCTGACAGTGCTGAGCAGCCAGAGGCACTGCTTGAAAGCTCTGCTCTGCATTAGCACTTCAGTGGGGAAAGGCTGCAGGAGAAGTTTACCTGCTGCAGCTCCACGAGCTCCATCTCTCTCATCTGCCTGTCTGCAGCTCTGTACCTTGCCTTCAGAAGCCACTTCACACACCAGCATGACCAGGGCTTTCTAAGGATGCAGTAATGTCCTGTGGAAGCATCTGTGTCAAGCATTTGCCAAAGCAGAGGTCAGAGGTGGTCTGCTTCCTGCAGAAAACCTGCAAATTGAGTGGCAGCCCCTGAAATCACCTCAGCACTCAAAAGGATGGCATCACTGTTAACTCTTGAGGCACGTGGCACCATTGCTATGGTTTCCTGAGCAGAAGAGTCCATTTATGTTGGCACATTCTGCAGCACTGAGCACTTGGCCAGGGCCTGTTCTCTGCCCTGAGGTCAGGCAAGCATGGCCAGAGCCCGGCTCATGTCCTCAGGGCTGACCTCATTCTCTCCCCAGGACAGGGTGAGCTCACCCATTCTGCGTCAGGACCAGCCCCAGGGCTGCCAGCTGGGACATCCCAGGGCACCATGGGCCAAAACGGTGGCAGGGACTGTGCTAACACTTAAAAACCACATAGGGCATGTGTTGCTGCTCAAGGCCATGCCTGGACTCTCTTTGGTTTACTGGAGCAGATATCAGCACTGGAAATAAGAAGTGATGCTCTGTTCAGTTTAAAAGCTTAAATGTTTGTTTCTTCCCCCAGGAAACTCCATAGGCTTCCTTGGGAGAGCCTTCTGTACTACAGGGATGTGTAGTCTCTCCTCCCTGCCTGATCACAAATTGAAGGGAAATGTGCCAGGGGCATTGGTCACTGCAAAACTTGTCTCTCCAAGCCCGGAAAAGATGACAAATTTACAGTTGTGCCCTGTTTCCAGTGGAGCTGTGTGGCTGGATGCAGCCCCTGCACTGAGCTGCCTCTCCACGTAATCCTGCCGGGCAGCCAGAGTTCAGAGCCTGGCGGAGCTGCTTCCCTGGGATGACAGCAGCATGAGTCAGTCAGGAGCTCGGTGGAACCTACTTATTTATAAACACTGTGCACAAAGACAATTTTTCCCCTCCTTGGCTGCAGCAGACGCTTCCAGCAGGGAGAAGCCTCCTTGCTCTGAGTTCCCCCAGCGCTGATGAGGCCTCGCTTCTTTTTTCCTCTGCAGGATCCATGTTGGATCTCAGGAATCTGGAGTTTTTGAGTTTTCTGTGCTTCCAGGCACAGACCCCCTGGAAAACACTGCTCTGGACCTGAACCTTGGAGAAGGCTTGTAAATATGAATAATGAATTCGAAATCACAAAAGTATAGTGGGTTAGATGTGTGTGTTTTCACTGGGTGATGGGTTTTCAATTTAAGGTTTTTATAGTATAGTGGTGAATATAGATGGAGAATTTTGAGGGGTGTCTTTTTCTTTGTTCATCTTCTTCCTTCTTCTTCTTCATAGACCTTAAGTAGTTGTCTTTAGCTGGTCAATCTAATATCACTCTAAAAGTCATACGAATCTATTATTGGGTCAAAAGGATAAATAATGTAGGTGTTAAACTTTTATTGGTTTGTTTAGCTTTAAAAAGCCTTGAAGCAGACTCAGCTGTGGCCATTTTTCCCACTTCTAGCAAGGAGCTAGAGGTGCTGTTGTACTTTCTGGTATTTCTGATAAAATATAATAAATATCCAAGCCCGAACACAAGAATTGTCTCAATCGCCTTTCTAATAATCCTGGCTCTGAGAAAAAACAGACAAGTCTAATGACAAACCACTAATAAGTGGTGCAAAGCCCAGCATACACCCCCACAGATCCCCTTGGACGTTTGCAGCCCTTGGAGCCAGCAGTGAGGTGCACAGCCCCAGCTGCACATTCCAGCTTGCAGGAATGGCTGCAGGAGTTGTGGGCAGGATCCTTTTGCAGGTGGGTGTAGGCACCTCAGGCACAGCCTAGAGGGAACCAAAACCCTCAAGCCCCAAGTTGTGACCCCTCCAAAAGGTCACACCCTTCCAGTTCCCTCCTAAGTCACCATTCCTTGCCCACCTTGGTGTTTTCTAAGCACTGCATCAGTGTGATCTTTGCAGCCCAGGAGACCTTGTGTCAGGTACAGGAATGACAGCACAGGGCAGGGTTTCAGACCTGCCAAGGACACGTTCATTTGCCTAAATGTAGTCATGCAGTGCTATTTTAAGCACATTTGTTTACCCTGCCCAGGCTCTGACTGGCTGGTTTATACATCCCACAGTGCCCCACACACCCATATGGGCCTGGCATGTCTGACACACAGCCCTGACAGTCCCCAGCCCTCCTGGACTGGCAGGGAAGGGCTGGGCATGACACATATACATGACTAAAATAGCACAAGACACCTCTGCTTGAGGCAGCTAAATCCTTCCCTCCAGCAGCTTCGGTGTTTCCCTGGCTGGTCTGCACAATCCCACTGGTCCAGCTGCTGAAGTCTTCCTATCAGGGGCTAATTTTCCACGTCAGTGCAATTTTAATTTTCCAGAGTTGCGCCTAGTTAGGACTGGTTATTTATTGTTCCAGCAAGAGAAGGACTTGATGAAATGTTCAAATCCATATATAATAAAGTGCAGGATAACCTGGCACTCACAAGAGCATTGAACAGTGCAGAAATGCCAAAAGCAATATAGGATTTGATAGGACTTGGCTGGCTGCACGGTGTGAATACTTATAGATCACAGATCTGAGTCTTTATGGCACTGCCTCTTGTGTGATCATTTATTATGCCTTAAAATGGGTGAGCAGTCAGCCTTTGAAGTACTTCAGAGCAACTTTGCAGTGGAATGGGTGACTGTAAAATGTGTTATCATTTGGTACTTTATTAATGCAACAAGACCTTCCTACCCTAATGCTTGCATTTTCTCATGACCAGGTTCTGATTCTATTTGCCTTTTGGAGGAAAAGTGGCATCTCTGCATGTGCAGATAAGCCTGCCTTGCTGGTGGCACCACGTAAGTAGGTTTTGATTGCAACACAAGAAGTGTTTCATTACACAAACCAGCTGCTGTTGTGGTAGAAAGAGCAGACAGAGCTGTGATCTGAGTGGGTTTCAGCTGGTGAGGCAGTGTATCTCCATGGGTACCATGGTGGTGCTGCTCTGAAAGGTTTCAGCTTCTGGAGCTCTTTGACATCAGCAGGAAGCAAAGCAGGGAAAGAGCAGCTACACAAGAGTAGCTCCTTCTTCTTAACCTGCTCTGCTCAGCCAGATTGGCTTTTACTTCTGGGGTAGAGGGCCAGTGCTCAAGATGCAAAAATGCACCTCCTTGTTAGACACAGGGAGCACTGGGACACAGGGATTCAAATCCAGCCACAGCACCCCCACCTTAGGCTGGGGACACCTCTGAGGTCAAGGAGACTCAAGGGCCAGTGCAAGCAGCTGCTGGCCCGTGGTGGTGGGACTTTGTGGGGCAGCAGGGTGGGAAGGTCCCTGTGCTTGAGCAGATTTTGCCATCCTCCCCTCCCTCAGAGCTGTGCCTGTTGGGACCTACCCAATCTTTGGCTGCACATGGAACTAAGTTTGGTGTCTGGGAGCAGAGAGATGGGCAGGGTTAGAGGGGTAGTGGGGGTGAGTCTGACAGGGGTTATGGCACACAGCCAGAGCAGGGGAAGGTCTGGCCTGCAGCCCTTTGCAAAGTCCAGTCTGCAAATGTGTCTGAGCCCCTTACAAATTGATGTCATTTCTTGGGGATGGAGATCAGAAATGGCTTATTCTTGCAAGGAAAAAAAAAAAAGGGAAAAAAAATAATAAAAAAGAAAAAAAAAAGAAAAAAGTGGTTTTTTAAAAAGCCTGGACTTTTGCCAGTTGAAATGGGAAAATCAGGAGAGAGGGAGAAACATGAACTGCCCATAGCTGCATGTTGGGCTGTGAACACATTCCCTGCTTTTCTCCAGCACACAAATACAATGGAGACATGAAACATGAGTTAACATGACAACTGAGACCTGCAGCCCGTGAGTCTCAGCGTTTTCACTCTGTATTCCCTTCCCTTGCCCTCAGCACACAAGCCCTGTGAGAGAGCCCATCAGGCTCAGACAAGTCCCTGGGGCTGCAGCAGAAGCAGAACCCCCAGGTTCCACCAGCAGCAACCAGGGATGCAGGAGCAGCTGCCATTCACTCTCATTTATGGCCCAGCTCTTCTTGTGAATGGCAAAGAGTCTTCACACTGAAGGCCAAATACCATGGGAGCTCTGGTGTGTTTAAACAAAGCTAAGCTTAATTAGAGCTGCTCAAAAATTAAATGCAGAAACAGAGTGTATTTATGTTTGCACTCAGGAATATATAAGGCTCTCAGGCAGATCTGGGTCACCTCAGCTCAAGCAGAATTACTGAGGAACGCAGCATGTGGGCAAACATTGCTCTGCCTGTTCAGGGAATGGGGGAACTCCTACAGGAGCTGCAATTCCCCCACTCACAGCACTGAAACCTCGAGTTATTGTTCATGTAACAGATTCTGGCTCGTTTTGCCTTTTGGCTTTTCTTTCTCTTTCCCTACGTGTGTCTTCTTTACAGCTACCACAATGCATCTTCCTGCACAGTCATGAGATGCAGAAATTCTTTCTTTTCTGTAATTAAAGCTGAGAGTCTGTTATAATCATATGACTCAGAGTGCCATAGGGCTAAGAAAAACACCCCACATATGAGCCTTGAGATCAATCCCCATATATTTCCACCTCCAAGTTGCAAAAAGGGTATTTTGTACCCTAAGGAATACTCAGGCTTTTGATTTTGCCTTTCAAGCAGCAGTCTGCAGGTCTGGGCTCTGCCTAAGGAAACTGCTTGGCCCTGAGTCAGTGTTTGTGAGGATCCCCTTGTTTAGGTGAGGTTGGGATGTGCTCTGGTGGGTGCAGCACAAGTCTGGAGGCCCAGCAGGAATTTGAAGGCCCCTCAGATCAAAGGTTTGAGAAAGGTCAAGTATTTAGTGTGGGTGGGCTTTGGGGTCAGCTGGGCTTGAGGTAAAGCCCTGTGACTGCTGCAGGGCATGGGAAATCTCCTGTTTGCCCAAGAGATTCCTCCTCCTGCTGGTAAAGCAGAGAAGGTCTGTGTCTTTCTCAAGAATCAGGGCAACTCTGTAAATTCCAGGAGCTGTCGAAATTCTGGATTTTCATGCCAAGAAATATGAACATTTTCTAATATTATTTCAGGGTGAGTCAGCAAAAACTCAACAGCAGTCCTCATTCTTAATTTGGCCTCATTTGAAATAAGATATTCAGCTTGCAGCAATGATAACAGGCCTAAAGGAGCTCTCTGAACAGCCCCTTGGGATATGAGAAAGCAAAATCCTGCTCCCACAAAACACCTTGCTTTTTTGTTTTTGCCTGGCAACTCTTTTTCGAAAGGTGTTCTCAGAAGTTTTTGGATGATTCCAGTGAATATACAACACTCTATTCCACAAAGTGCAGCTCTGGAGGAAGCAGATGCTCAAAGCATCCTGCTTTCCTATTTTTTTTTAGTCATAGCCTGGTTTGGGCTGGAAGGGACCATAAAGATCATCTCATTCCAGCCCCCTACTATGGGCAGGGGCATCTTCCACTATCTCAGGTTGCTCAGAGCCTCATCCAGCCTGGTCTGGAACTGGGCTCTACTGTCCTACCAAGCTGGTCCAGCCCCAAGCTGGGTGCCCTGGCTCTGTCTGCTCCCCTGCTTTGTGCCCAGCTGTGGTTTACATGGCCATTATTGACCATGGTGTGACACTCTTGACACCCACAGTTCCAAGGGTCTTTTCTGTCTTTCCCACTCCTCCAAATTCCAGAAACACATCACTGGGACGTGTTGCATGCAGGCCAGCTCTGAATCCTCTCCAAGGCAGAGGGATAGCACCATGCTGAGCATCAGCACCACAGTGGGAAGGTAAGATCTTACAGTTTATCCTCCCTTTTGGTCCAGACACCCACAAATTTAGCCTCCTTTCCCACACCTTTTTTTCAGCACCTAAAACCAGGGTTCATTTCCATGACACTCTGTTATGACCTGCACCTGAAATGGAGAGCATATTTTCTAGCCTACAGGGTAGAGGCCTTGCTTGTCAAAAGTAGCAACTCCAATTCCCGTGCTGAGGCTCCCATTTTTACAGCAAACCCTTCATACCCTTTATCATCTCCTTGCTAAATGGTTCAGTGCATTAATTACGATTATCATCCAATACTTGGAATATATTTCAACAGCGCTTTTGGGTGAAGAAGCAAAACACAATATACCAATTTACGAGTAATTTTCATGCAATTTGCATGCACCCGTGAGATGGGGGCACTACTTGAACTTTAGAGCCTCCTCATTCAGTTTTCACTGATAACTTTTCCGAGGCGCTGANAGGGGGATCGCGGGATGAAGGGATCGGGGGAAAGCGGGATGGAGGGATAGGGGGAAAGCGGGATGGAGGGATGGGGGATGGAGGGATAAAGGGATCGCGGGATGGGGGGATCGGGGTCCCGGTGCGCTCCCCCCTTTGGCCGCTGGGGGGCGATGCGGCCCCGCCGGGCAAACCGCGCCGCTCGCCCCGCCCCGCGCCCTCCGGCTCCGCCCCCTTATGCAAATCTGGCGAGCNTCATTTGAAATAAGATATTCAGCTTGCAGCAATGATAACAGGCCTAAAGGAGCTCTCTGAACAGCCCCTTGGGATATGAGAAAGCAAAATCCTGCTCCCACAAAACACCTTGCTTTTTTGTTTTTTCCTGGCAACTCTTTTTCGAAAGGTGTTCTCAGAAGTTTTTGGATGATTCCAGTGAATATACAACACTCTATTCCACAAAGTGCAGCTCTGGAGGAAGCAGATGCTCAAAGCATCCTGCTTTCCTATTTTTTTTTAGTCATAGCCTGGTTTGGGCTGGAAGGGACCATAAAGATCATCTCATTCCAGCCCCCTACTATGGGCAGGGGCATCTTCCACTATCTCAGGTTGCTCAGAGCCTCATCCAGCCTGGTCTGGAACTGGGCTCTACTGTCCTACCAAGCTGGTCCAGCCCCAAGCTGGGTGCCCTGGCTCTGTCTGCTCCCCTGCTTTGTGCCCAGCTGTGGTTTACATGGCCATTATTGACCATGGTGTGACACTCTTGACACCCACAGTTCCAAGGGTCTTTTCTGTCTTTCCCACTCCTCCAAATTCCAGAAACACATCACTGGGACGTGTTGCATGCAGGCCAGCTCTGAATCCTCTCCAAGGCAGAGGGATAGCACCATGCTGAGCATCAGCACCACAGTGGGAAGGTAAGATCTTACAGTTTATCCTCCCTTTTGGTCCAGACACCCACAAATTTAGCCTCCTTTCCCACACCTTTTTTTCAGCACCTAAAACCAGGGTTCATTTCCATGACACTCTGTTATGACCTGCACCTGAAATGGAGAGCATATTTTCTAGCCTACAGGGTAGAGGCCTTGCTTGTCAAAAGTAGCAACTCCAATTCCCGTGCTGAGGCTCCCATTTTTACAGCAAACCCTTCATACCCTTTATCATCTCCTTGCTAAATGGTTCAGTGCATTAATTACGATTATCATCCAATACTTGGAATATATTTCAACAGCGCTTTTGGGTGAAGAAGCAAAACACAATATACCAATTTACGAGTAATTTTCATGCAATTTGCATGCACCCGTGAGATGGGGGCACTACTTGAACTTTAGAGCCTCCTCATTCAGTTTTCACTGATAACTTTTCCGAGGCGCTGAGGGTGGCCTCGGGAACAAGGACACGGAGCGAGGGGTGGAGAGTAGGGCAAGGCAGGACAGGATAAGGCATGGCCAGGCCAGCGCTGGCACGGGATGGGGGACTGGGGGGTCGTGGGATGGTGGGATCGCGGAATGGAGGGATCGGGGGAAAGCGGGATGGAATAGGGAGACGGAGGGATA
>VXBI01013148.1:49709-75650 GCA_013397375.1 Toxostoma redivivum | reverse complement strand
TGGTGAGCAATAGAGGCAGTGCAAGACCAGACAGGGCACCCTGGGGAGGGAAAATGGGACACACTGCCTGTTTTGGAGGCCCCAAGCATCTGGCTAAGGTGCAGGATAACAGAATTACAGAATGGCCTGCATTGGAAGGGACCTTAAAGATTATCAAATTCCACCCCCTGCCATGGGAACAGACATCTTCCACCAGACCAGGTTGTTCAAAGCCCCATCCAACCTGGCCTTGAACACTTCCAGGGATGGGGATGAGGCTGGGCAGCACAAGTAAGACATTTTTTGGGCCAAAATTGCTACATTTGCTTTCCCAGACTGGTTATTTCAACAAGGCTGTAGGAAGATGCCACTTTTCACATGCAGCTTTCTGGCTGTCTGTAATTGTCTCCTGGCTGAAAATTGCCATTCCCAGCAAGCTGCTGCTCTGTGGGAGCACATCCTAATTCTTTTCAGGCAAAAATCAGGCAGGCTGGTTTGAATAGTTGCAATAGTCGGTCTGAGCTCATCTGAAGGGAAAGGAGGAGGCCAACATCCAGCAGAGGGGCTTGGGATGGTAACAGATTTTACCAGCAGAGTCAGATTCAGAAGATGACATAAGTTCACAGCCAGAAGAAAAAAAATCACCTCTAGATCCAAAATGCATCATACCCTTAAAAAAGGCAGTATTCAAGCCTTTTTTTGTTTTGTTTTGGGTTTTTTTGGAGTAGCACTCAGGCTACTTTAATATACATTTTGCTGAATTTTTTCCTCCTGTAAATTGCACTAATCTTCATATCGTTGCAGCAGCTCGAGTCCTGCATATCAGTATGAGAACATTAAAGCCTGTGAGCTGGAGTCAGAGTACAACTCCTGGACTTTGTGTGGTGGAGTTTGGATTGCCTGACAGTGCCAAGGAAGCACAGCAGTGAGGGCATGCTGAGTAGGATCCCACAGGAAACACAAACCCAGGGGAGTTGCTGAGGAAGGTGGTGCCTTTTCCACCTAGGCTAGGAACCCAAACAGGGTGGGTGTCACACTCAGTGGACAGTTCTCCACAGCAATATTGCAAGAGTGGCTTTGGGCCTTCTGGAGATGTGGCTCTCAATGAGCTCATTATTTTCTCTTCTTCTTTTTTTTTTTTTTTTCCATTCCTTCTGTCTGTCTTGTTAATTATTAATTCAGTGCGTTGAGAGCCACATTCTTCTGAGCAGCTCCTCCCATGTTTCCAACCTGGGCAACTTGTCTTGCCTTATTAGTCTGTGGACTAAAATTGCTCCTTCATAAAGGTCTGTACTCTGGAAAGGAACCCAGGTGTCAGAGTGTACAGAAGGTGTGTCATCCCAGCCTTGTGGTGTGTCCTGAGAGCTGCCTGCCTTACCCATTATGCAGCTTTTTTTACATGACCTCAGCAGCGTTGGGTAAAATGGCCTCAGGTTGTCGGGGACTCTGCGGTCTTCTCAGCACATGCAATTAATCAGGAGGGGAAAATAAATCTAGCATCAGAATGAGCATTTTACTGGAATGGGATGGCAATTTCTTGTGCATAATTTAACACTTTGGGGAGGGAGCGTTCTCTGCTTGCCTGAAATAATTTAGAGGCGGTTTTGAAATAGAACACGTTTGTGTAAATATGTCTTGGGATTAAAGAGCCTGCATTTAGCTCCTGCAGCATTACATCTCTGTCTATAGAATGTGCCATACAGTAATCTCTAAACCCTGTTCTGCAAACTGTGTCTTATATGAAGAGACTCAAAATAGTTCTTCTGGCATAGTTTCATTTTTTCCCTCCTAAATACAGGTCTGTAGCATAAAATCCAGTGCAAGGTAACTCTGTGCTTGTTTTATACATGGGAAAACTGAGGGGAAGTTTGGCTGAAAGTGGCCTCAAGCTAGCGGTTCACATTTTTCAGTACTTACCAAGGAAAGGGGCTGTTTTGACATGTGGGTTTCCCCAAATTGCAGCCCTCAGAGTTACAGCTTGCTTTTTAAAGCTGTCCCAACGTTACTTGATTAATTTGCTTTAGACCCCAGTATATAGTTCAAAGGCCACATCTGTAGTTCATCCTGTGTCCTGTGTTAGTAACACAGACCAATTTATGGAGCCTCAGTGAGAAATCCCGCAGTGACAAAGTGGATAATATTTTTTGTATGGAATTTGCAAATATGTTGGGGCCCACTGACACGTCCTATTTACAAACACCTTTGCACCGCCCTTCTTTCTCATTTCCTCTGAGTCTGGGGAGCTTGTTTGGGATCAGATGGTGTTGGCCTTACTCTTGAAAAGCTCACCAATTGTGTGTTCCAGGCCTAAAGGATCTCTGGGCATGTGCCAGCACAGCAGGATCAGAATCTCAGGCCGTAGTGGTGGCATTTAGAGATCCCTTTTTGCTGTGACAATGCTGTGACGTTTGCTCAGCTAAGAATAGGCACTTGTAATAAGTTTCCCATATGGTGCTTTCCATACCAGTAAACAAAAGCTCTCTCAAGTTAGTGAGGAGCAGTGTTTTAGGTTAATGTGTTTTTAAAGCCAGGGCTCATTTATTTTACAATTAACCAAAACCTGTTGGGTAGGTTGGGGTGTAGGTTGCCACACTTCAGACTCCAGTCATTTGCACTCCTTAGCCAGTGGCCCCAGCATTTTACCTTCATGCATGCTATCTGTAGGAGGGCAGAAGATCTGAGTTTCTCCAGGATGAGGAACCTCCTTGCTTAGTACAAAAATGCTTTTCAGGTATGTGGGTCAGGCCTATTTTGTGCAGTGTCAGGTCCCCCTGCAGGGGACTTGTGTTGGTGACTTGGAGCCATGCAAAGGGCAGAAAGGAAGAGCCAGGGAGAGTCTCCTGGTGAGACTGAGGGCTCCAGATGGTTTAGGGGCCCCAACAGCATTCAAGTGGAACTGAAGAGTCACCTAGAAGTCCCTTGTTCAGCTGTCACTGAACTCCAGAATTGTCCATGTTTATGTCACATTGCCCTGTTCTGCTGTGCCTCTTTTGGAGTTTCATTTTCTGTGAGTTCCATTTTTTTCACTCCATGTTTCCTTATGTTCCTCTTGCAGACAGGTAATCAGCCCAGCTGTTGGGCTTGGCATTCTTTATTCCATTCCTTATCCCATTCCTTATCCCATGCCCCTGGAGATGAGGCATGTGAGACACTGAACTGAGCTCGGTGTATTTTCATTTGATGCATTGAAGCTGAATCCCTGCTGCTCCATGGAAAGCTGCAGCTCTGAACCTGACCCCGACAGCTTCCTTAGGGATTATGTAGTCAGGTCCCTGCTGCATCAGATAAGGCTCACCTCATTTTCCTATCCATCAGCAAAGCAAGAACTTTCAGTCTGCTCAGTTCAGGGTACGGGATATTTGGGATTGCAGCAAGGCATGCTCCTGTCTGGGGTAGGATGAGGAATTCAATTCTCCTCTGCTTGTCTTTGCTGATGTCCAAATCCACGAGGAGCTGCTTTATTTTGTTCTTTTCCCCATTTTGTGCCTCTGTTGGAGGAACATCCAGAGCTGACTTGATTTCTGCCCCACCCTTGGTACAGCCCTGAATGCATTAGTGGCTCCTGCAGGGCCCCAGAAGGGAACCACAGGATTGATTTTGGCTGCATGTGATCAAAACAGGGATTTTTAAACAGGTGTCAGAACTGCTACCAGTAAAACAGGATTTGGAGGGGGGTGATTGCATCATTGTAGAGCAAGTCAGAATTTCGCCAGGAATTAATTTGGCCAAGGGTTCTCACTAAAACTCACAGCCAACAGCAAAACCCCACCAGTGCAAACCCCAGTTTAGCCTGGTGAGCTGTTGTCAGCAGCCAAGGGAAAGGCAGATCTGCAGAGAAGACAAAAGCTGCATTAAACCACCTGCATGCCCTGGCACACCAAGGACGGGGAGCAGGTTTGACACGGTCGGGGAGTGTTTTGTCCAAAACACTGTCTGATTTTTGTGATTGATTGAACACCTTAAGTGCTCTTTCCTGTGCCTGGCTGGGTTGTGCTCATGCATTTGGTGCATGGATTCTTGCACAAGCTGATCTGAAATTAATTTTCAGCAAAGACTTATGTGTATGGAGGTAGTGCAATGCCTGAATGTTTTTTTGCCCAGGCACCTCCAGTGTGTGCAGAAACCTACCAGAAAAACTGTGAAGAGTGACAAAAAGATTAACTGAACAAGCTGAATGTGTTATAATATATGTATTTTGCCCTCTGCCCTCACTATGACAACACCTTGTAGCTGGCATTTGCATGAAGAATACACAGGCATGGGACACAGAAACAAAACTCAGCACTTCCCAACTGCTTCAGTAAAGTGTTCACACATCCAAAAAGTGAAGGCTAACAATATGACAGGGACAGCTGCTGTTCTGTAATGTGTTATCCCTCATCAAACTGTGAAATAATGTGAAAATGACAGTTCCTATCATTATCTCATAACTCGTGGGCTTTATTGCTGGGCTGTTGCAGCTTTATTGTGTTGTTTTGGGCAAGTGGTTTGAGCCTGTGGTGCCTCGGTTTCCCCTGCTGCACAATGTGGGGAACACCCACTGCACAGGAGTGACAGGACAAGGGGGGATGGCTTCACACTGACAGAGACGAGGTTTAGACTGGATATGGGGGAGAAATTCATTATTGTGAGGCCCTGGCACAGGTTTCCCAGAGAAGCTGTGGATGCCCCATCCCTGGCAGTGTCCAAGGCCAGGCTGGATGGGGCTCTGAGCAACCTGGAATAGTAGAAGGTGTCCCTGCTCACAGCAGTTGAAATGAGATGATCTTTAAGGTCCTTTTCCAACCCAGGCCATTCCATGATGTGCCCCTGGGAAGCCCAGCTTGCAACAGCACCTCAGGAGTCCTTGTTGGAAGAGCCCACCTGTGAGGATGCAAAATATTATTCCACAGGTTTTATCTCAAGGGATTGCAACAGAAAATCAGCCTCATTGAGTCTGGACACCATGCCAAGGTGCTGGGCAGTGCCCATTCTCCCAGTGAAGGGTGCAGTGAGAGCAGTGAGGTGCTGCTGGAAACAGATGTCCCCTTTTTGTCCATTAACAGCTCCTGCATCAGCACAGAATCAGGCACGGGTACTTCTGCTTGGTTTGCTTTGTATCACAGGAAAAGCTGAGCTGACTTTTCCTTCCTTCCTCTCTTCCTTCCTCCCTCCCTTCCATCCTTCCAACAAATTGGTGGGGGCAGGGTCCCGTTTATGAGCTCACCAGAAAAAAAATTTCAACACATGTAAAAATTTAAATGTTTCAGGTCATTTAGAAATGCTGCTTTTTGTTTCATGATGTACAAAATAATTGCTAGACTTAGCTATACTTAGTACTCTGGAAAAAAAAAAAAAAACCCAGTTCTTTTCTTGTTTTGTTATGTTTTTGTTGTTTGTTTGTTTGTTGTTTAATGAGATATATTTCCTTGGTCTCAATTGAAAGTTTAGGGTTTGAGGTTTTTTTCATATCCACACAGAAGACAAATGGAAAAAATCAAAAGGTGTGCTAATCATTATGAGGCACTAAAAAAATATACTTACACCAATGGTAAGGGAAAACAGAGCCTGAAAATAAGAGTTAATTCAAACCAGAAACTGAGATCCAAACACTGAATGTTTTTGAGGACTTCTGAAATCCAAACATTGGTACTGCAGACTTTTAAAAAATAAGGCAGAACTATGTGAAATGTCAAAAGTTGAGATTTTTTTTTTCACATTTGGCTCCATTTGTTCTTCAACCTTTTGTCCTTTTTAGTCTCTTTTTTAGTGGCTACAGAAGCAAAAAAAAGGACTGTTCTGTCAGTTGGAAATGTCAGGATTTCTCAGGATTTCTGAAATCTCCAGGATTGCTGTCACATGGTGACAGTGCTACTCCAGTCAGCAGTTTTCATCATCTGCTGCATCACAGGAGTTTGCACAGTTATTATTTCAGAGTATTCCATACTGAAAACACCCCACTATTTTAAGTTATGGGAAACCTGCTGTATTTCTGAGGTTTTGGAGCATTGCAGGGATGATTTCTCATTTATTAAATGCTCTTTTGCTTATGATATTATCCTGTGATTTTTGATTTTAAAGATAGCCCAATGTCGTGGTTAAACCCTAACTGGCAACTCCTTTTATTTATGTCAGACCTTATCTACAGCTTTTCACAGGCTTCAGTTTTAAATGGAGACAAAGCAAAAGGAGGTTATGGCTTATCTTTCTTATGCTCTTGTTTTTTCAGAGGCATAATTTAGGCATGATAAGGGAGGGAACTTCACAGCAAAGTTCTCTCATGGGGACTTCAAAGTCTTCCCAGCACCCTGTGGCATCCTCTTGTGTGGTTTATTTGGGGGTGAAGGTTGGGAAAAATGCCTTTGGAGATTTTGTTATAGTTTGGATGGCTGAAAAGAGAGTGGATGTTTGACTGCAGGGTGGAAATGAGAAACAAAGAGCAGTTCAGCCCTCCCCAGCACTGTGACCCCTTGGAGGCTGTGCAGCTGCTCAAAGGGGACATCACAGGGCACAACTGGCTTTGTGCTGGCAGGGAAGGTAAAAGCAGCCTGTGGAACTTCTGTCCTGCTCCCAACATGGGCGGATGCCAAGCCTGGGGAGGGCAGAGGTTACCCTGAGAGGGTTTCCCTGCTCCTTTGGATGCAATCCTCCAGCTGCTTTAATTTAGGCTGAACACAGGGCTGGTCCTGCAAAGAGCCAAACATGAGAGGCCACCGTGGTGGTCTAGAACAAGGGAGGTGCCTTGATGTAGGGTCTGATACAAGCCTGGAACAAATCATACCAAATCCTTTCAGCTCTTTGAGCTTAATGTAAGAGTATTGAGGGGTGAAACTGATGGCATTAAAACCCTTTCTGCTTCCTTAGTTGCAGAGCAGGCTGTTTACAGCAAAGATTATAGACCATGGAAAATCAATTCAGGGGGTGCTGAGCTCAAATCACACTGCAGTGCTCTGCTGAAATCATCCCAGGGCCATTAGGAAGAGTGCTAAGTGCTCATGTTTCCAGTGCTGCACAGGGCCTAGGGGGACTTTGCCTATCCAGAGGGAATTGCCCAGACAGAGGCATCACAAGCTGAATTTCCCCGAATTTGCAGAGCTGGTTTGTAGTCACACTCGTATTTCTGACAAACATCTCAGTACTTCCAAGCTATGTAATAAACACCAGCAGATGGGTTCTCCTTTGGAGATGTAGCAGAAAGTGGTTTTCTCCCAGGGACAGCTGTGCTGGAAATAAGTGGTTTGTTCCCACATATCCACATAGAAACTTCTGCTCTCCTGTAACTACACTGGCTTCATTTTTAATTGCAGTCCAGGACAAACACTTGGCACTTCCACAACTGGCAGCTGTGAACAGATATGATGCAAGGACTTCTACTCATTTAAAGTCCTGTTTTATGCCTAAGTTACATATACTGGCTGAGAAAGTTAAAGAACACGTGCTTCCTAAAACTTGTAAGGTAAATTTTCTTTGGAATGAGAGTCTGAACCTCTTCAGTGAGACTTCAGCAGGACATGCCTGAGCCCTCAGAGTTTAGCACCAAAGCTGCTAATTTTTCCCAGAGAGTTTGATGCAGTTGGAGGGGAAGGTTCTGGAGCTCAGGGATGCTCTGTGGTGACTCTCCTCTTCCATAGAGGAGTTGCCAAAACTGTGGAGGCTCTGGTGTCACATTAGTGGTGAACTAGGCAAGCCCTGTGACCTTGAGGCAAGGTCATGTCAGCTCTTTGGACATCCACAAGGTTGGATAAGTCTAATTGTTTTTTAGTTATTGCTGTTGTTGTTACTTTTGCTTTGCAGAGGTGATCTCAGTTGCAGGTCTAGATTTCAACTTCCCCAGGTTTTGGGTGGTTTTTTTTTTTCAGTTGAGAGTCAGGTGCATTTTCAGCCCATCACCACAACAGTGGAAAAGTAGAAAACAAAATGGGACACAAAGTTTAGGCACTGGAGGTGAAATACTTAATTCCGTCTGTGGGATGTTCCATGATAGGAGAAATCCTGCTGTTTGGCATGAAAGGTGGTAGGAAGGATGGTAGGTAATGAAGGAGAGGGTGTTATGTTTTGGCAGAAGACTGGTGTGGTCTCCAGATAATCTCCAAGTATTTAGCAGGACTTTGGAAACAGCAGTAGATGCAGGAGGGGACTGGATGAAGACCAGCAAGGAGGGGGTTCTGTGAGACAATGGATGCACAAAGCTTTGGAAAGCAAGGCAAAGGAAATCAGGGAGCAGTCATTCTTGAGGAAGACTACATTAGGAGATACCAGGAAGGTGCCTCCTGTTCTGCCAAGGGCACACACAGTTCAGGTGGGGCTGGAATACGGGTGCATGGTGTGAATCCTGCCCCTGGAGCCTTCTCATTTCCTTGGAAATCTGTCCCTGGCTGGGAGGTGGAGCCTTTGGCTCAGCTTAATGGTGGGGAGGGCATGGGCAAGAACTGTCCTGAGTGCAAAGTTTCACTTCAGTCACCAGTGGCTTGCAGGTGTAGGAGGTTGCTTGCCTGCTTCTGATTGAAGGATCTGGACCTCTGCTGGCAGAAGCTCTTCTGAATTGTTGCTTCTGGAATCTGTTATTTCTCAATCTTTCAAACATGCAGAACTTGGCTGACAATAAACTATTCATGCCAGACAGGAGACTATAAAACCTTCATATAAACCTCTGATCAAACTGATCACTTGATTAGATTGTCTCCCAGGGAACTGATCTGGAGTAATCATCATAGGGAGAGGAAGTGGTTCTTGCTTCACCAGAACTGTATTGTTCTGCTGCAGACCTGCTCCCTGGCAGGGCTCTCTGATCCCTTTTGGGAACTTACCTGGTGTGTAACCAGGTGGGGAGTAGATACTGCCCTCTCAAGTGCATTTTTGATGAGGTAATGAAGAGGGAATGTGAGTCTGTATTTTTGCTCTTGTCTTCTGAGTAATCATTGTGCTCTTCTGCAACATTTAGAAAATCTTAACCTCTGAAATTTTTTGTCCATGAAATATCTGAAGTAACACACCCAGCAGAGAGAAACAAGAGGTTAGAGCAGTGACCTGGGTTCTGACCGGAGCTCTAGCAGAGATGTTTATGTCCATTTAAAAAGTTTACATACAATTTCCTGTGCCTGATATGTCTATACAGTGGGGATAGTTGTATTTCCTTTATTCAAAAATAGTGATTGATAATCCTTGGACAATGTGCTATGTAAGAGTACTGTGGATGCACATTAGCCTGTAAAGCTCCCTTGGGATTGGACATAAACTCTTCCCTGCATTTTAGATGGGCCAAAAGCATAAAATCATAGAACAGCTTCTGTTGGAAGGGACTTTAAAGCCCATCCAGTTCCAACCCCCTGCTATGGGCAGGGTCACCTTCCACTATCCCAGCTTGCTCAGAGCCCCATCTGGCCTTGGACACTGCCAGGGATGGGGCAGCCACAGCTTCTCTGGGCAACCTGTGCCAGGGCCTCACCACCTTCACAGGAAAGAATTTTTTCCCAATATCCCATCTAACCCTGCTCTCTGTCAGTGTGAAGCCATTCCCCCTTGTCCTGTCTCTCCAGGTCCTTGTCAAGAGTCTCTCTCCATCTTTCCTGTCGGCTCCCTCCAGGCACTGGAAGGCTACAATGAGGTCACCTCAAAGCCTTCTCCTCTCCAGGCTGCACAATCCCAATTCCCTGAGCCTTTCCTCCCAGCAGAGCTGCTCCATCCCTCTGATCCCTTGGTGTCCCTGCTCTGTCCTGGCTCCAGCAGCTCCCTGTCCTTCCTGTGCTGGCCCAGGGCTGGGTGCAGCCCTGCAGGTGGTCATTTAGTACTCCTCCACCAAAGTAGAGTCAGAAATTCCCATTCCTTCACCCAAGTAGAGTCAGATCCTTCCAGTCCAGGATGCCCTTGGTCTGAAGGGCAGGAAGTCAGCCCAGCAGGGGTTAATGCAGCAATGACCTTTCCAGCTGGACTCCAGCTGCCGTCCCAGCTGCAGAGAAGGGAAAGGGGTGGAGAGAAGTGCTGATAGTCCAAAGGTAGGAAAGGCCTCGTCTTGCACAAATTAAAGGTCTCTCATTTTGTCACGTGCATTTGCCTCCTGAGAAGTACATTCTACTTCATTTCCCTCCTCACTCATTAGTGAAGGCAGAATCTTTTCTAAATTTGGGAGACTATTCTCAGTAATGAAAGCAAACAGAGCACACACTGTGCCTGAACATGAATTAACTTTCACATATTGAAGTCTCACCTGTGCCTGACATAGCTTGGGATCAGCTCTGACTTTAATCTAAGCTAAAATGGGTGGTCTTTGTGCCTATTCTCTTCCATTCACTTAAATGCAAATTTTTTTTTTCCCTGAGGACAACTGAGAGACTTCCTCCATAAATGTGTATTTTTTTAGATGTGTTTCTGTAGCGGCTGCATAGAGAAGCTTAATTGATTTGTGTGAAGTCTAGGAGTCATAAACTCTAAAAAATGTTTCAGAAATTATATCATTATCCATTTTCACTGTCAAACCCTGTTTCCTTAGAGACCAAGAGGGCTGACAGCCTCTCTTGAACGTGACAATCAGTTCTCACATCTCTCCACAAAGCTCTGAAAGTAGACTTTACCTACTGCAATTATGAGTCAGCTTTTATACCCAGGGTGACTCAAATACACAACCCTGGCACTTGTCCCCTGCCTGCCTGGCTTTGGGGAGCGCTGGTGGTGGCACACGGAGCAAAGGTAAACAGGAGTGTGTCGTTTGCCTTGGGTGATAAAGAACAAAAGCTGCTGCTTAAAGGTGCTCAGGACACTGAGCTGGAGGAGTGGGGCACTGTAGGGAGTCTTGTGTCACTTGCCTCCAAGAGGGAGTGGCCGCAGGGATGGATGCCAGGGCTTCTCACACTTCCTTTGGCACCTCGTTTTGCCTGCTCTGTGCACGTTCAGGGGGAAGGAGGAGGGAAAATGAAGTTAGCTAATTGTATTAACACTACCGAGGCACCTCATGGATGAAAAGCACTATTCAAGTTGTTGTTGTTGTTATTATTATTATTATTATTATTTTCTATTATTGTTATTTCTCGTCTTCTTCTTATGATTATTATTATCAAGGGGAAAAGATCCCTCAAGAAAGGAAGCTGCTCTGTATCTTCCCCAGTCATGCCACTGCAGATGTATGAAGGTGCAGAAAAGCAAGGCTCCACACTAACAGGGAGGTACCAGTGTTAAATTTAGGTGCATAATGCTAGTTTTGATTTGTCCTGGCAAATTTATAACGTGCAGCTGTGAACAACATCCCCAAACCAAGAACTGGTTGCTCAGCTTTCCCATGTGTGCCATTGTTTGAAGTAATAATCACTGTCACGTGAAATCTCAGCCTGGATGCCTCTCAGACAGGTATCTGCCTTCAGTGTGCCTGCCACCTGCATATTCCTGTGAAAAATAAGTGCAAGTGCAGGGAAATGTTGCTCACTGAGAATTTGCACTTGGTCCTGTCAGGTAGAAAAGGGGTTTTACACCTCCTCAGAGACAGCTCTGACACATCAGGCCTGGCACAGGGATTGGGATTTCCAAAAAAAAAAGAGACAGAGTTTCGGGAGGTAAGGTTTGAAACCAGGAAGCAGGGCCAAGATGGGGGAAGCATGAGATGTAAATCTGAGCATTTCCCACACAAATTCCACACAAAGGTGAAACTACAGAGCTGGTGTGGTTCTGCCAGCTGTAAATGCTGCCTGAAGGTACGAGTGTGCACAGGGATCCAGTCTGACCATGTGGGTTAAGAGTGGATCTACAGCTTATCAGCTTAAGGGGGAAGGAGGAGAGGAGACAGATTTACAGATTTCATCACATGATAAATGGCCTTTTTTTCTGTCTTCTTTGTCACCTCTGCCTTCATAAATCTTTACAAAATGTTATGTATTTTTGATTGCTTATATTTTGACCTTATTTTGCTCTTACTTGCTTTTACCTTGCTCTGGCTTATGCTAAAGGCAATTGCAAGGTAAGGGTCTCCCATTGAGATACACACTACCTGCCTGAGTGGAAATGTTAAAACGAGGGCACTGGAACACTGTCACTGTGCCCAGCAGCTCAAAACCTTTCTGCAGGACAGCCAGAATAACTCCAGTGATCCACATGGGGCTGTTTGCATCTCATCATTCAGGAGCCCTGGTACAAGTGTTTTTTGGTGGCTGGTGTTAATCATGATGGTCAGAAGAGTGCCAGCAGCCCAGAGCCATGGAAGGGATTTTCTGATTGCAGTAGAATTGCGTAGGATCCGTGCGTGTTTGCCAGTGAGCATGAATCACAGTCTATTCCTGATAAGTCCAGTGACAGCTGTAGTGCTTCAGTGACAGGAAGGGAAAATTATAGTAGTTTCATTTTTCCTGTGTATTTTGGGTGTACACCTTTGCTAGCAGAAAATAGTCTCAAAAAGAAGCATTCTGCCAGGGCAAGGAAGGTAAGAGCCTCCCCAGATGCATTAGAAGACCTTTACCAGCAGGTTCAAAGGGGTGATTTCTCCTCTCTGTTCAGCACTGCTGAGACCATCTGGAGCACTGGATCCAGTCCTGGGGTCTCCCAGCATTAGGGAGACATGGAAATACAGAGTGAATCCAGCAATGGGCCAGTAAGGTGATGAAGGGATTGGTGTATCTGTCCCACAAGGAGAGGCTGAGAGTGTTGGGCTATGAGGCTTGGTGGATTTTATCCATGTGTATAGAGAACTGACAAGAGTATATAAAGAAGATGGAGCCAGGCTTTTCCCAGGGATGACAAGGGCAAATATGGGAGAATATACCATAAACAGAAAAAGTATTTTTTACTGTAAGGGCGATCAAACACTGGAATAAGTTGCCCAAAGAGGTTATGGGGTCTCTGACCTTGGACATATTCAAAATCTAGCTGGGCATGGTACTGAGCAGCCTGGTCCTGCCTTGAGCAGAGAGTAGGATTAGTTGATCTCTGAAGGTGCCTGGAGAAACGATTACCTGTCAGACCAAGTAGCCACACCATGATGTACTATGCTGGAATACATGTGGGGTCAATAAACCATACCCTGAAAACTGTAGAAAGCTCTTAGAGAGCCACTGATGTTGTGAGGAAAAGCTCTAATGAGCTCAGAGTGCTGCAGGTTGCACGTGACCAACCAGAGGCTGCCAGGTCAGGTTCATCCCTGGTCAGTCAGCCACGATTTGGGACACACAAAATCACCTTCAGCTCACCTGAAAGTTGTCTGGTTCTGTGGCAAAAAGGGACTGGTGGCGAACCAGGCAACATGGGAGGCTTAAGCTATTTTAGGTCAGGTGTGGGAAAAGCAGACACCCACCAGGAAGGCTCAGGTTCAGGTTTTGGAGAGGTGAACGGAGCTGCAGCAACAGGGACAAGGAGCCAGACAGGCTGAGTGGGACAGGTTGCAACAGAGGCAAATTAACATCCTACAGCCCAGGAGCTGCTCAGCTGTTGCATCACCTGTCTGTAGGGCACTGTAGGTCTGTAGTGTAACAAGGAACACTCCTGTGGGGTGGTACCTCACACCTTTCCAAAGGCTGGGAGATGGCTCCACACCACCCCAGTTAACTCTTAAGTCAGAAGGAGCAAGTTTGGCTTTTTCAGGCCTCTGAGTCCAGAATGGGCATTACTTACAGACCTCCATTTGCCAAAGTTTTGCATTATTCCAGAGACATTTCACAAGGAAATCTGAAGCTTCAAGAAGTAAAATTATGCCAGTATCATGGGAGTTTATGTTAAATTCCATATCTTTTTTGAGAAATTAGTTAATAACAAGAGAACAATAAGAAACAGTGCCTTTCATTTTTGCTTAAACAAGGGACAGAAAGGAAAGAAATCTAAGGTTATCTACTCTCTTCAAGGACACATCCAGACAGAAAAAGCCCCTTGCTCTTTATCCTTTTCCAGCTGAGAAACTTCCTGATAAATACATCCAGACATTCAGTCCTAGAGTACATCCTATATCTTTAGATTGTGTTCAGAGAGTAAAAATATCTCAGTCTGGGAAGATATTCCAGCTTTCCTGTTTCTCCTCACATTTATTTATGCCCACCATATTTACCTCCAGTTTATATTTAAGGCAGGCAACGGGACTGAATTCTTCCATTTCCACCCTTTCCCTGCCCTGCCAATATTGATCTGTGAGCAATTTCATCTTGATTCTCCGGGCTCAGTCACCTTCTGGGCTTGATCCCTGCTAAGTTGGTAAACCATGAAGGTTTAAGCTGTGTTTCTCAGCAGTGTGCTGACCTCATTCCGAGGTGTGTCCTCCCTCATTGTACAGATGTGTGAGCTGGCGAGTGCACGTCGTGTACAGTCATATCTGGGATGTGAGCTCCTGATAGGAACTGCATCCCAGGGCAGTCAGCCCGGTCTGGGTGACAGAGGGCGTGGGGTGAAGAATGTGCTATTAGAGGGAGACTTCTCCAAACAAACAATTGGTGTTTGTGCCACGTGGGTGGGCTGCTCGGCCCTTTCTAAAGGCTTTCCAGAGCACTGAAGTGTTTCCAAAGCAGCGCTGTGGCTTTGCCTGGAAGCAGAAAGGAAGGGACAGAAAGTTCTTCATGTTAGGGGGGAACCTCATTAGCTAATTAACAAGAAGGATGAGGTCCAGATCGTTTCCTTGACCACACCTTTGCCCTCTGGGCCAAACCTAAGGAGCACAAGGGGACACAAGGCAGCTCATTGAGCTGCACTGTGCGTATGTGGAAAACTGCCTCTGAAGTCATCTTTCCTTATGCTAAAATATTTTCAACTTACTGAGAGAAATATAATTCTTCCCATATACACATCAACAAATAACTTGATCCCACCCACGAATATGCAAACAAATGCATAAGTTACGCCAAGTATTTCTCCCTCTCGCTGCCAAGTAAGAAAGGAGATTGTTACTGCGACTTCTGTTTCCAAATACTTGGGAGGTGCTCCAATTCTGCAGCGAGGGGGACTATATAATACCTAGGCTGGAGCTGAAAGAGCTCCAGCAGCAGCTCAAAGCCTGGCTGAAATAGCAGAGTTGTGAGATTCTCCCCATAAATGATGTTAGCAGAGCCCTACCTTTAGGTGAAAGCACACATCCACCTCCACAGCTACCTAGCTAATTGCAAACAGGCTGCAAACATCCCAGCTGCTGCCCCACGGCTTTGCTGGGTGTGAGGCTGAGCCCAGCACAGCCCAAACCTTGCCCAGGCGCTCCCCTCCTTGCTCTTTTCTATTTTGGGCTGTGGTGAGGTGCTGGGACCGAGCTGCTGGACAGCAGCTGGAAGAAAAGGCCGGTTGTTCAGCAGGGGAGGTGACACGCTGTAGGAAGGATGTGTGCTTGGAAGATGTGCAGAAATCATTAGCAGGGTGTGTGCAGCCCAGAGGGGGGGACCGAGCCACAGGAGGAAGGAGGCAGGGAAGGGAGAGCAAGGGAGGATGAGGGTGAAAGGAGCAGGGGTGGAGGAACAGAGACTAAGGTAGTAATTGGGACTGCAAAAGTCACTGCTGGATGTAAAACATCTGAAGAGAAACTCAAATACCTCCTTTGGGGTGAGAATTGCTTTTAAATGTTGATTTGGTCACCTTAGAAGAGCTAGGTCTTCAGGCCCAGGTGGGCTGAACTGAATACAGAACCTGTGGTGAGAGTAAAATCTGTCAAAGTGATCCTTCTGATCCCTCTAAACTTTGCAGGGCTGGGATCAATTTGGCTCCAGAGTATTTAAAGCCATAACTTCTCTAAAATGCTTGTTCCATTGCAGGGGGTGCCTTAGGTTTGGTCCAGACAGTGTTGTAAAGAGTTTCCTGGTCTGAGCTGGGAGCAGGTGGATGAATCATCTTTAAACCAAATCTGGATTTCTCTTAGTGTCAACAAAACAGCAGCTGCTCTTTTAGGACACCCCTGTGCCATACAGGGACAGCACAAAGATGTGAACCCTGGCAGCCAGAGCTGCATTTGGCCCAGAATGTTAAAGGGAGCCTAAATCACAGAAGGGAGACTGTGCAGCAAAAAAACACCCAAGAGGGAGTGAGTGAAAGGGCAGAAATGAACCTTCCTGTTTGCTCTGTGTGCTCCACCTTCTCTGCCCCCCAGCTTAGCTGTCCAGTGGCTCAGCTCCTGGTCTCCCTGGAACCACTAACTCAAATCCTGGCAGGATTGACTCAGCCCCTCTGTAATTCTGAGGCTGAAGGAAACTGTGAAACGAGAAATTCTGTGGCGAGGTGTTTGCCCCAGAACGCGTGGCCAAAATTGTCCTGATGCTTTCTGTACGTGGCATGCTGAGCTGACTGGTCTCCTCTCATTGGGCCTTCATTCCTTCCAGTGCATTAATTACCTTAATTACTGCCTCAGTATTGCTGAATTAGTCACGTGTTTGGAGGGAGGGGATGTTGTGTATATTTACCATCTCCATCTTCAGCGAGTGCTGGTTGATGTAGTGCTGTTGCCATTCCTGGAGTTACTATGATGTGCACAAGCTGAAGATCATTAAACCCAGCCATTAAAATTCACAGTAGTCCCTTGATTTCAGCTTTTTATGGGTTATTAGTTGAGATGGACTATTTACTCTTGGATATGAAAAAAGCCTCTGGGCAGTTTTTAAAAGGATCAGTCTGAAATATCTTTTATTATCTGTCAGGCTGGAAGCGTGTTGGATGGGATTTTTGTTTCTTTTCTTTAAGGGAGAATAAAACAAACATGGGTGTCAAAATATGACCCAACCCATGCTTTTTAAAACTCTCCCTTTAACTTTCTAGACTTAAAAACAACCTTTTATGGTTTTCTTTTTTTTAAAATAAAATATTGCTAAAAATATTCTCCTGACCTGAAAGTTTTGACTGCCAATATTCAAGGCTTCAAATATGCTTTTATAGCCAAGTTACAAATCTATGAAAAATAGATTTATCGTCTAAGTAGAAAGGAACTTGAACTAAGCCAAGATCCACATGATTCCTTTATGTTTCAAGATGAAATGTCTGTTGTTCTTCCTTTTCCCTCCCAAATGTTGTAAAGGCCTGATACACAAACGATTTTTTAAAATATGTCATAACTTAGGTTCTTAAAAGATAAAGCTCTCAACATAAAACCAACTCAAAGGACCTTACATTCAGTTCTTTCTCTAAAGGTTTTCCATGCTCTAAATGAAATTATGAGAAGTAATTTAAGATGTTGCCAAATACAGTGATGAGTAAGTGGACTCCTGAGCAGTCACAGAAGCAGCAGCATTTAGCTTGTTGCTCAGGAGTCCCTATAGTTTCTGCAAATACAATTCCAGCCCTGTGGGACAGGGACTTTACTCTTTAGATCTGTGGACAGAACATCTGCATCTTCTGACATTCTCTCTGGAGGGGATGTCCTGGATCCCACTGGATTGCAGTGGTTTCTCAGCACATAAAGCTCTCTCAGAGTGTCCCAGCCTAAGTCACATTCAATTCTGAATTCAGGTGTTCACCAGCAGGTTTGTGGCTCACACAGCTCTGGGGGAGGCCCTGAGCCCCTCAAGGCTCCCCAGGGCTGCAGCAGCCAGGGGTGTCTGCTCTGCTGCCAAAACCCTCCGAGTTCAAAGAGGCTCCACCAGCAGCAAGCACAGAGCTTTGAGCTGAGCTCCTGCCTTTCTCACAGCACAGTGAGGATGAGGAAGGTGAAGGAAATTGATAGGGTCACCCCTATTAGACCCCACGTGTAACTGGGAGTGCCTGGGAAGGAGTACATCCATGGTGAATCCAACTCTCTCAGAGCCCCAGACACCCCAGCTCCCACCCAGCTCATCTCAGAGCCCTCCTGCCCCTCCCAAGCACCAGCACTTCTGTTTTGGTTGCCTGCCACAAGGTTTGTCCCTGCTCTACCCCTCCAGAGCCTTTCAGCCCTCCAGCTCCCCACTTCCCCTCCCTTCTGCTGGAATTATCTATCCTCCAAAGAGCACTCCACTCCTTCCAAGCCCAAAGCCCTTCCTCTGACCGTGCCCCAGGAGCTCCAGGCTCTCACTAACCATGCTCTGCCTCTGTCCTAGCTCCTCCAGCTCTGCCTGATGAAATGCTGCTGCCTCACCTTGGCTCTCCTTGCCTGCTACCTGCTCTTGTCACCCCACTGCTTCCAGACTTAGCCTGAAGTGCCAAAAAAACTGTAAGTGTTGGTCTTTTTTTTCCTCCATCTCAATGGCTGAAGCTTAAAGTCGTTTATATTTTAAGTATTTCTATAGCAACATCTCATCAGCATGATCTTTTCTTAAAAAGAGCTGTGTTTTATCTGGGGTGTTCCAGTAAAATCTATAAAATATCACTCACTGAAGGCATTTCAGAATGCTTGTGAAAAGGGAAATCAGGGAAGTTCTCATTTTATATAGCTGGGTAGAGTTGCTTGCAGTTGGTAGCATAAAAGAGATAATCAAAACAATTTTTTATGTAAAACTACCCAAGGTTTCAGTAGGTAATTCCCAAGGGTAATTAGGGTGGGAATAACCATTCCTACATTGGAAGAATACAAGGTCTTACAAGTTATTTCAAGCTACTTTCCCGTAGATATGTCCATGTGGCTTTAGCATAGGCTCGTTTGGAACTGGATCAAATCAAACCACAAAAAAAAAAGGCAGAACAGAAGTGTCCACGTGGGCAGTTCAACCACAATAACTCCACTGACACCCTGGCAAGTGTCACAACAGCTTCCCCAAAGAGCAATGCGGAATTCCTGCGAGCTGCAGCCGGGCAGGGACACTTGGAGGGCTCCCCTGATGGAGAGGTGGCTGCTGGCAGCTGGAGCTGAAAGAGCTCGAGGCGACGGAAGAGGAAATGACTCAGGCTAAGAGAGGAAAATCATCCCATGGCCCTGTTTGTTAAAGGAGGTGGAGGAAAACTCTCTGTAACATCATCAGCCCCGTGCAAAATATTTTCAAGGTATCAAATTGCTGGTATGAATGACATATCAGTAGATCAGAGGATTCTGTGTTTAGAATATAGATAGACTACAGCTGAATTTCTTTTTCCCCAGCCTCCCCTCCCTTTTCCTCTTCTCCCACCCACTCTTTTCCTTCTCTGTAAACTTTGGTGGTTCAGATAAACTGAAACATGGATCTTCCCTTGCCTCCCATTAGATGCAAATGGGAATATCTGCAAGCAAGATGTTATAAACCCAAGGCTTAGCCATGTGCATCCTTCCTTTATAGTATTCCTGGATTCAGCCTGCAAGTTACACATTCGCTGTGCCTGTAGGATGTGAAATTTGAAAATGAAAGTATAAACAGTTTAATTGTTATTTATTCACAGCCTGATTTGTCAATGCATGATGGTGGCATAACTGCTTACATTAGCCTGAGACAATAAGCCACCAGAAGAAACACCTTTAAAAATGAAAACAGGTTTATACATAATTTATAGAAATTCCTTCACACAAAGACATTTCAGAGCCATCAGTGTGTGCCATGCACTGAGCAATTTTCCCCCCTCACTTTTGTGGCTGTATCAAAAGTAGGGTGCATTTTGGCAAAAATTTGGTACATTTACATTGTAAAAACTTTATAAAACACAGCAATTTGGAACCTGCAGCATGACTTTTTCCTACTGAAACTAAGTAGGAGAGCTAGGCAGGCAGAGTGCATGTATTTGATGATGTTTGGGTAGGGTTTTGAGGCTGAGATTACTCCTGCTAGGCTCAGGAGAGCTAGGAACAGGCTGGGAGGGAGGATTTGGGTAAAAGGTACAGCGATCCTTCTGTAGGAGCCAGCCTCCTCCATAAGGGACCAAAGGGCAATTAGGGAGTAAGCATTCACAAATAAAAGCTAAATCCAAGCAAAAAAACCCCTGTTGTCTGGAAGTTCTCATGGACAGGAGCACTTCACACTGGGTTGAGTCAATCCTTTTGAGGGAGAGCACCCACCTTCCTTCAATGTCATTTAAAACTTGTCCCCTGCTCATGAGCCTTTGTGACACTGGTGTCATTCCTCGAGTTCTGAGCTACTTGTTTGCCACACAGATGGAATGTTTCATCTATTGGAAATTCTCTGTGCCTTTCACACTGGTTTTTATCATGAGTTTAGCAGCGAAGGAGTATGCTTTGGAAAAGTGTGTTTGAAAAAGACAATAGCATCTCTTAAGGGCTGAGGAGGGAGTCTTGATGTGGCTTCACTAAATGCCACACAAAATATTTCAAAAATTTGTGAGAGCTAGTTCTTGAAATACTGCAAGAGAAAGGATGCATTCTTACCCTGCCCCCACATTGCTAAAACTGTGCTTTGCTAGGTTTAACCTTTGTAGCTCATGCCTTCAGTGTAGGATTTGAGTACCTCAGCTTGCACTAAACCCCAGAAGATTCAAATAGTGAAATTTCTTCTCTTCCTCATAGAACAGCTTGTTTGGATGAAAATACACGCTGTTATTGTCCATAAAAATACCTTTTTTCTAAAATGTAATCCTCTATTTCTGCTCAAGATAGATCCTTCTTCACTCCCTCTTTCTCTCACAGTACAACTGTTAGGACACCAACCCATTCCAGGAGAGTGGCAGCAATTAAACACAGCAGGCATTGATTTAATTGCCAGGAGAAATGTGGGTTCTTTTCTCAGTACAGTCAATGATGAAGTCCACCCTCAGCAAATTGCAGATGATACCAAGCTGAGTGGTTTGATGCCACACCTGAAGGATGGGATGGCATCCAGAGGGACCTGGACAAGCTCGAGCAGTGGCCCGTGGACATTTCATGAGGTTCAACAAGACCAAGTGATCCCTGGGATCAATCCAGGCTGGGGATGAGCAGAGGGAGCAGCCCTGCCAGAAGGACTTGGGGGTGCTGTGGGTGAGAGCTGGCCCTGCCCCAACCCAGAACCCCCCTGAGCTGGGCTGCACCCAGAGCCCCAGGGCAGCAGGGGAGGGGGGATTCTGCCCCTCTGCCCCGCTCTGCTGAGACCCCCCTGCAGGGCTGCACCCAGCCCTGGGCCAGCACAGGAAGGACAGGGAGCTGCTGGAGCCAGGACAGAGCAGGGACACCAAGGGATCAGAGGGATGGAGCAGCTCTGCTGGGAGGAAAGCTCAGGGAATTGGGATTGTTCAGCCTGGAGAGGAGAAGGCTTTGGGGTGACCTCATTGTGGCCTTCCAGTGCCTGAAGGGAACCCACAGGAAAGATGGAGAGAGAGTCTTGACAAGGGCCTGGAGAGACAGGACAAGAGGGAATGGCTTCACACTGACAGAGAGCAGGGTCAGATTGGATAATGGGAAGAAATTGTTCCCTGTGAGGGTGGGGAGGCCCTGGCAAGGCTGCCCAGAGAAGCTGTGGCTGCCCCATCCCTGGCAGTGTCCAAGGCCAGGCTGGATGGGGCTTGGGGAGCCCTGGGATAGTGGCAGGTGTCCCTGCCCATGGCAGGGGGTGGGAAATGGATGGGCTTTAAGGTCCCTCCCAACACAAACCACTCTCTACAGCCTCATGCACTGCTGCACGTGTGAAGTGCCACTGCAAGACTTGCATCTCAGTTAAATGTGTGCATCTGGAAACACATGCAGGACATGCCTGTACACACATGTGCAAATGGGATCTGCAGTTAAGGGAAGTCCACTGAAAGACCAGCACTGACTTCACTATGTTTTGTGTTAAACTTCTGATAAATTGATTCATTCTCCCTTTTGCCTTTATGGAGTTGCCAGGCAGGAACAGTACAGTGTCTTGCACAATAGGCCTTTTGAATAAGATTTTACTATCTGATACTGTATATTAATGTCTGTGATATAAGTTTATTACTCACCTAGCCAGCCTTTATCTTGTTTCACCTTGAAACAAAGGAACTGCAGAGCAGGCTTAAAGAAAGTCAGTTGAGTTAGATTTCTGTAATGCTCTTTAATTGTACTGTTTGGCCACACACAACCTGCATTTCTGCCTGTGATGTCAGATGATACTAATTATTTCTCTGCCTTCACTAAGTATTTTATTAATTAACACTTAAAGGAATGGTCGAGCACAAACTACAATGTTCAGGTGCAAGTTTATGTTTTCAAAAAGTAGTGTTAATTTTAGCCCAAATGAAATTTTCCTTTAAATTAAAAAAAAAATAGATCCCAGAACACTGACTTGAACATCATGACAAAAATTTTCAGGGTGATTCCTCTCACAAAGCTCAGGGAAACTTTGATTTGAACTTTTTCTACAGAGCATCTCTCTGCTAAAAGGAAAGCTTTGATAAAAAATGGAAGAGTGAGGTAACATGAAACTGGCCCATAAAGAGCACAGACTGTAGAAATATCTGTGAGACACATGCAGACTAAAGAAGAAAATCAAAAGGCAAGCAAGTCAGAAATTGCTCTTTCATTTAGGACTGTATGTGCCAAGGAGGAATTTTCATCTCAAAGAGAACTATTGAGGAAAATAGCAAGGTAAGCTCATTCCCTGCTGCCTTCTGTCAGTCTGACAACAAGCTCTCAAAATCAGTTGGAAATGGTAAGATCTTCCAGCTTTAAGATGATACAGTAAGAATCAAATGGAAGGATGGTAGGCAAAAGGGAATGGAGGAAAAAAGTCTTGCACAGCATGTGCTGTCAAAAAAGAGTTAAGTGAGCTAACTGGATAAGGTGAGGTTGGATTTGATTTTGTGATAGAAAATCTGAGAGAAAAAAAGCATAAAAAGCAGAGAAATTATTTTACTGCCTTGATTATTGCCCATCCCCACTCCCCAGCCCCCAGATTGCTTTGTTCTATTTTTCACAACCACAAGCCCTAAATAAACACCAGAATCCTCACTAATTACGTATGACCAAGGTGCTTCGAGAACTGCTTGGTGGGGAGATATATTCCATGGTGTCCTAAAAGCTGTGTTCCACGGTCACTCCCTCCCCATAATTGTAGGGTGAGGACAGGGGTAAGTCTTCAGGGTCTTATTTTTGGTGAACTATACCATTTGTACAATGACATCTGGCAGTCCTCTGTCATCTTCCTTTCCTGGTTCCCAAACAGATTTCTAAGCTTTACCAGTAGTGCTGCTTGATAGGAATTTCAGAGAAATTCCTCAAAAGTGTGTAGGTGACATTCCTTGTCACAGAATCACAAAATAGTTGAGGTTGGAAGGGACCTCTGGAGACCACCCAGTCCAACCTCCTGCCCAGGCACCTGGAGCAGGTGACACAGGAGCGTGTCCAGGTGGGTTTGGAATGTCCTCAGAGAGGGAGACTCCAGGCCCTCCCTGGGCAGCTGTTTCAGGGCTCTGCCACCCTCAAGGTACAGAAATTCTTCCTCATGCTGAGGTGGAACTTCTTGTGTTTAGTTTGTGTCCATTGCTCCTCATCTGTTGCTGGGCACCACTGAAAAGAGCCTGGCACTGTCCCTTTGGCACCCTTTGAGATATTTACATGCATTGATGAGATGTGCTCTCAGTCTTCTCTCTCTGAAGCACACCAGTTTAGAAAATGGTGGTACAGAACTTCCCTCTGCAGGCACTGGGGAAGAAGGAAGACCATCTTCTCTGTTCTTCTGATCAGCTGCAACTCTATCCTCACTTTGCTTAACACACTCTCTGGAGGCTTGTCTTGTCTAGTTTTGAATTATTCATACAGTCAGACTTTAGCATCAGATAAAAGAGCAGCAATTTCCTGGGACAAAATTTTGGGAAATATTTCCATATTAAACAGCAATTAGTGAGAATAAATGAGGAATCTATGAACTGATCAATTACTCGATCGTATCCTTGCTTTACTTAGGAAGCAGTTCCTTGAGGCTTGGTTCTTTTCTCACTGCCAATTGTGTAATTATTGAGCAACTCCAACTGGAGTCACCCCAGAGTAAAACTGACTTCCGTGAGAGCTGAAGGAAGCAAACTCTCCAAGAAAAGCAAGCAGCAGTCAGGCCTTAGCTAGAATGTTTCTGCCCCTTAGCCAAGAGACAGCAAATTTTGGTGCCTTGTAGGTCAGGTTTCCTCTCTCACAGCAGGATATAGAGGTGCTGACTTGGGTGTTTCCTTAGGGTAATGTGTCTATTTAAAGAACATACAGACACTTGCTGATCACCACAAGTGTGGTTATAAACAGCACACAGTCAATTCCCTTTTGCAGAAACACCACAGCCTTGTCCCAAGGAACAGATGCTTTGGTGTCCTTTTCCTTTGGGCCACTGACAAAACCAAGAGACAGCTGTTTGGACACATCCAGCACCCCTTTCTCTCCCCCACCCCTGACTGTGAATGGGGGAACCTTTGCCCAGGGCTCTGACCCTGTGGTGTGGAAAAGCATCTGGATCATTAAGCTTGGCTTTTATAAATCTGGGCTCAGTTTCACAAAGGCTGCTCAGAAAGCTCAGATAGAGGCAAGAGCTTCAAGCCACAGAGTATCCTTAACGATTTTGTGTGTGTGGTTGCTGCTTGGGATCTTTAACTTTTCGATGAAGAATTTTATCATGGGTGTGATGCATCATGTGCAAACCATTAACTCCTCTCACCATAGCTGTACATTTTCAAATACAATGGAGCTCTTTATTAAAGCACTTAAAAATAGCGTTCTGGTGCCAAAGGTTATCCAGTTTTCTGCTGCAGAGCATGTCAGCAACTCTTTGACAGTTTGCAGTGCATGGCAGTGATTTATTTGTGGAATTCCTAGAGAGCAGGGGCAAGCTGTGTAGAAGCCTTGATGCATCAAATTCAATGATGTGTGATAAAAGATGTAATAGCTGATAACACAAACGTATTGAGGAGGTCACAAAGAACATGCTCTCAGTCTGCAGAGCTGGTGAGATCTGGGACCTAAGGACAAGAGGAAGAGAATCATTGCTGCAAAGCTCATGTGGTGTTTTAATGTGGCCAGGGAGGGCTTTGACAGATTGATGGGAGGAGGAAGATGGGGGCATGTTTATTGACACATTTGTTGGCACATAACAAGGGACAGGGACCCTGACCTCTCTGCACAGCTCCACTCTGGATGGGAGCTGGAGCTGATCTTAGCACAGAACCCTGGGCAGATCCTGATGCAGGATTCTGGTAATGCCAGCTCCTCAGGGTCTCAAGTCACCACTGTCCTATTACTTTCTATTGGTACAGGACGTGAGCTGCTTCCAATAATTTTAACCTAGCCTCAGATTTACTCCAGCTGAAAACCTGGCTCCAAGCAGGCTGTGAGGGAATTTCCTTGACTTTTCTCCCCCTTCCCTTTAGAAATAAATTACTGCTGCATGTTTTCCATTTTCCTATAGGTTTTCTATCCAATGATCCAAACACTCCAAAATAAACACATACATTTCCTTCCCTGGTACTCTATGTCAGGATCTATTTAGCTGTCTCTGCAGGAGCAAGCAATCCTAAAAATCCCAACTCTGGTATTAAACAGAAGTTTCTTTTATTTTTAGAACCATCTAAAGGTGTTACACCTCAGCAATACTTCCTGCTGTGTTCACATGTCCCATCCCTGGCAGTGTTCCTGGCCAGGTTGGATGGGGCTCTGAGCAGCCTGGTCTGGTGGAAGGTGTCTCTGCCTATGGCAGGGGATGGAACTGGATGAGCCTTAAAGTCCCTTCCAACCCAAACCATTCTGTGATTTTAAGATTCTAGGATGATTCTTGCAGTGCTTCCAGATGCATTTCCTAGGACGGCACGCTGTTGTGGACTTATTAACCCCCATTAGACACACTTTGCTGTAATTTATTCTAATTCAAGTCTGGAGTAAAGGCAGCCACTCCCAGAAAATTCTGCATGTGTAAGCTGCTGAATGGACAGTGGAGTCTCCTGAAATGAAAACCGAATGAAAACTGAATTACTGCACAGCAAAGCAGGACCTGCAACCTTGAGTACTGTGAGCTTTCCTTGACATGAAATTCTAGCCCTGTGTGTGTGTGTGTGTGTGTGTGTGTGTGTAAGGAAGCAGGTAACCAAACTGCTGCTGCTGCAGACAGACATTGTTTCTTCCTGTGTTTGTTTAGTTATTATCATAGGAACAACCAAGGGCATAAACTAAGAACAAAAAAAAAATTAGGTTGATATAAGATATATATTCATACATTTTGTAATTTATTTAGGCTGGCCCCAGGTGTAGAGTGACGACAGCAGACCAGGATGGGAAGAGGCAGGAGTAGTGTGGGCCCTCTTTTTTTTTTTTTTTTTTTTGGT
>VXBI01013148.1:0-42382 GCA_013397375.1 Toxostoma redivivum | reverse complement strand
CCTAAGCCCGGAAAGTTGGGGCGGCGCGGGCGCGGCGCTGGCGGGGGCAGAGGGAGCCGGGGCGGGGCGGGCGATGCCCCGGAGCCGCGGGGGTCCCGCGGGCACGGCTCGCCCGGCGATTACAATGGAATAAAACCCACCCTAAACTGCGTGGGGGAAGCCGCTGGGGGAAGCCGTGCTCGCCCTGTCTCCTGTCCGGGCACAGGAGGCGCGTTCCCGGCTCTGAGCTTCATCCCGAGGGGAGCTGGGACGCTCCGGGAAACCCGGGCGGGCTCCGGGAGGCACCAGGAGGAAGCAGCGGGGAACTAAATCCCTGCACGGATTAATTCCCTGCACGAAATACTCTTTTGGCCTTTCCCGGAATCCAGTGCCCTTTTAATTTATTTAGTGTATTTTTTTTTTTTTTTTTTACTTTTTTCTTGTTTTTTTAATCCCGTGTGTGACCGCTGCCTGTCGGCCGAGTGCCCGCTCTGCATTCCCTGTGTGTGTAACATTGGAGGAGCAGCATTCCCTCATCCCGTTTTGTCTTGTCTTGCAGGGAGGGAGCTGCTTCCCGGTAATAGTAGAGGATCCTGACGCTGAATGAGAAGGCACCGGCAGCATCCTCGTTAGTGGGAGCCCAGCTCTGCTTAATGTTGGTTTCTTTGTCATCAGGTCTGCTAAAAAATGACAGAGTATAAACTTGTGGTGGTTGGAGCTGGTGGTGTAGGCAAGAGCGCCTTGACAATACAGCTAATCCAGAATCACTTTGTGGATGAATATGACCCCACAATAGAGGTAAACACTTTCATCTCCTACTTTTTGTGAGGGGAGATTATCAGTTAATAATGGTGCTTGTTTGCCTTGGACGCTTACCACAAGAACAGGGCTTTATAGTAAAAAGAGCTCAGAGATAATGGTCTGCATTGGAGACAGAATTGCTGTGCTTGGCTGTGGAACAGCAGCTGCAGTAAAAAATTACTTGTTTTGATCAGTTAATACCGTGGTGTTAATTGCCATGTATCCTTGGGCAACTTGGATGCTGGGATCTTCATGATAAAGTATTTGCAAACTCACTTGAAAATGGTTGGTGCAACTCTTCACAGCTTTGTGCAACCTCTTAAATGGGACATTTCTCCTCTGATAAGAAGGAAGATTAGTGGTTGTGAAATGTGTGTGCCAGCCTTTCTCAGCTCCTATCACTGGGATCTGTTTCACACACAGGGAGATATGTGTCCTGGTGTGTTACAGTGAACGAACCCAAAATGGGAGCCTGTTTCGTTTTATTTTTTTCTCTGTTTAAACACACCAGTGTGTGTTTCCCTATCTAGAGAAAATGTTATAGGATAGCTTCTGGAATGGGTTCTTTGAAATACATGGCTCAGTACCTCAAAGTTTGAAATTGTATTCAAGCTTTCAAAGTTGTGCTGTTTTAAAGGTTTATAACGAGCAGGCAAGCTCTGCCTTTTAAATAGAAGAAAAATACTGGTGTTGTCCGAAATCTCATGTGGATCGTTGCATTTAATAACCTCAGACTCTATAAAAGGAGAAATGACACCGTAACTTAGCCCAGGTTTTTATGTTCCCAGCACTGAAGCTCTGCATCTCATGACTTCATTTATATATTTATCCAGCATGGCACTTCCAGGCTCACTTGAAGGAATCACAAGGGTTTAAATCTGGGCTTAAAATGGAGACTTGGGAAGTGTGTAGGTAGTAATTTTCAGGGAGACACAAGCAAGAGGAGCCAGTGCCCCGAGGTGGCACAAATTCAGTGAGAGTCTGAGCCCAAACAGAGATGTGTTGACTTGAGGTTGTTTCTTGTGCCTGTGTGTCTTCTTGTCTGCCTCTTGCATGGCCAAATAACATTTTGCTTGCAGAAGGTTTTGTGACTAGACCTGTGTTGAAAACTCTGACTTACACCAGCAGAGCAGCTCTTTCATTGATTAAGATATGGAGTCTTAAAACAACCCCAAACACTCTTTAAATCACACAAAACTTGCTGAGAGGAACAAACCAAATGGGATTTTGCTTTTTCCTGCAAAAGGACCTTTGGAGGCTGTTGGTCTTTGATGCTTGTTCATAATTACCTGGGTTTGCATTATGTTAGAGGTGTGTTTAAGCACTGCAGAAAGTGCTGTGCAGGTTCCATCTTACAAGTTGTCACTGTGTAAACAATTTAGGAACACAGAAACTTAAATGCCAATATTCCTGGAGTACTTGAGGGATTTTGCTGTTGAACCAGCTGAGTGATTTGAAGGACATTAAATACATTTTAAATGTAAAATAATAAAATGAAAATACAGTTCCTTATAGAATGAGTCTGAAAATCCCAGAACTGTGTCTTCTATTCATGGAATCATACACCATTTGGGTTGGAGGAGACCTTAAAGATCATCTTGTTCCCATGGGCAGGGACACCTTCTGCTAGACCAATGTGCTCCAAATCCTGTCCAACCTGTCCTTGGCCATTTCCAGGGATGGGGCAGCCACAAATTCAGTGCTGTGGTCCAGAATCCATATGTTCTTCTTCAAGAATGATACCAAATTAACTGGTTATTAAGCAACCCTAATAGGTTTTGCCAGCATTCACAGCTTATCTCATGCAGCAGCAGCAGAATTCATTTCTGCTCCTTTTTTAAGTTCTTGTTTGCTAGATCCTATTCTTATCTTGTGAATTCTGAGACCTCGAGGATGGAAACTGTATCTTCCTCCTCCTGGTAACTGGCCTTGTATGTGCTCACATGTGGGTTAGCAATAATTCAGTGCCAACAAGGGAAGGCTATGATTTGGAGTGGCAGACAAAAATAAAAATTGTGTTTAAATGCTCCAGTTCATGCTTGGGCAGAATCCCACTTGGTTGAGAAGGTGCTGGTGGTGTTTCCTGTGTATGTGCAGTTGTGATGCTGATCAAAGAACAATGGCTGTGGAGTATGAGGAGATAAGGGTAAATAAGAGTAAAATTGCCTTGACTGGTAAATAATTAGGATAGTTCAGTAGTGTCACTGCTGCTGTTTGCCACTTACTACTGTTCCTTTCATTGCCATGCAGCAGAATACTCCTTTTCCCTGCAGATAATCAAGCTAAATAATTTGGGGTAAGATAGAGAAGATTGTTTAGTGTTTGTTGTCCATGGTATATTTCATAACTACACTGAATAATTCTAAATATTTCCTGTGATTAACAGAATGAAACTCCACACTTCTAAAATTCTCATGGTGTGAAGACGTGATAGGGTGCAGCAGAGGAAAAGCCACACTAATTACTTTATCACAGGTGCCTTTACGGTGTTAATTTTGCTGCTGTATTTTGGTGGAATAAACCTAATGATTCAACAAAGAACCTGGTTGGAAAACGTCGAGTTTCAGGGCCTGCTTGAATGTTTTATTACTTAAATCTGAGCACAGCAGATGGCAGGGCAGGGGGAGGACTGAAAATGAGTGTTTGGGTGGCTGCAGTTGTTCAGATATCGATGCTTTATGTGTGTTTCACAGTCCAGTGCTTTATTTGAAGGAGATGTCCGAGCAAGGATTTATAGCCAAGTAATTTTAAGTGTTTTATTTTAAATTAAATGTGTAGCAACCATTGTAAATCTGGCCTGAGCAGTTGGGGCACTGCCCTCTACTGGCCGAGGTTGAGTAAATCTTAATTGTGATCACTTGGATTTCTTTAATTTTTAGATCTTTTACACTTTCAGGACATTTCATCCTTAAATATGTGCTGTCTTTTAAACGTCCCAGAGCAAGAGCAGCTTTCCTAGCTGCTTGTCAGAGCTTTTGAAATTGGATTAGCCAAATCCCTCGGCTGATTTAGGAATACTGATATTTAAGTCCGTGTTCTTAAATGACCTGTGCCCTCGTGAAACAAGCACCAATATTTATTAATAGCTTAGTCTCAGCAGCTGTGATATTTTAGCATTAAATCTTTGGTATAATGGAGTTTTGTGGAGTAATAATTACTTGCCTAGATGGGATTTATTAAGCACTGGGGTTTTTTTAGCTAAATTCTGTGTGTAGTGTAAAGCTGAGATTTCATATCACATTTTCTTATCAGTGTTTGTGAGCAGATGGAACTATTACTCTTTTAACATAATTCTTGCTGTTTTTTATGGCTTGCAAAAGGCCAATAAAAGCAGGTTAAGTGATCGATGAAATTTTTAAAAGTTACATACTATATACTGGGGAAAACTGGAATTTCACATTTGAAGCTGGGTAGTAATCAGGAATTAATCTTCTAGCTTACATTATTTCTAGTTTGCATTTTGTTTTTACTTAATAGTGTTAAATGCGATTTCAGGCTTGATGTTTTGTAAGGAGGAGGGGAAAGAAGGCCAAAAATAATTTTTTTTTTATTTCACTTGTCTGGAAATCATAAGCTTCAGTTTTCTTTCCTGCATCTTTCTTTTCATTCTGCTTCAAATCCCCTCGCTAGGTAATCACAAAGATTTTCTCCCTAGAACTGGCAGAGCAACTTAGCACCTCAAAATAGTAAATTTTGTATCTGTGCTGTGCTTTATGCTGGTGCATCTTGGCGGCTGCTGCTAACATGGTAGGCAGTTCTTAAAAGTCATTTTCTTTTCTCCTAAAAATGATGTTCTTTGATGAAAATTACTTAGAGCTTTTGTTTACAGCTCAGTTGAGGGGAATTTCTTTCCCTTTGAAGTCTTTAAGATGGGAGAGAATAGTACAGGCTTTTCAAGAACTGCTTTTCATATTTTTGAGCTAGCAGTCAAATTGCAAGAAGAGAAAATGCAAACTTTGTAAATGTGTCTGGTTTAATGATAGAAGTTCTGCTAGGACTGTGATAAAGGTATCCTAGGACATGGGGGATCTGCTCTTGAATAGAAGTGTTGGAATGAAGATTCATCCTTAGGTTTTGGGCTTTTTTGTAATTTTTTTTCTCTTTAAGTAGCAACATAGAATATTTATTTTAGAACACGTTGAAGCTTGTGTGTTTCTCGGTGTATCAATATTTAAGCATGGCTTATAAGTTTCTAAAGTAACTTACCCACTTCTTACCTGAACACTGAATTTGCACTTCTGTGAAACAAATAGTCCCAAAATCATGTTGGAGGCAAACTTCTATTTTTAAGGTAAACAGTGAATATTGTTTTACCTGATATCGTGAGCCTGGATTTAGCAGTAAATGTGATATTACAGAGTTGGTTTAGTTTAAAATACTGGGTTTTTTACAGTTCTTTCCTGCTTGTTTCTTAGCATAAGCAACAGGAAAGAAGAGAGTCTTTTGTAAAATTACAAGTGGATAGAAAGTGCCTAGGAGTAGGTGTACTGTGCCCAAAAATGGGTACAAAGGAAGAAAGGCTGTTCTGAATTCATCTTGCAGCTGGCTGGAACTGCAGTTTTGATTCTTTAATTCCCTTCCCAGTAGCTTAGGTTTGTTCCTGTGTAATGACAGAACAGCAGCAATGATTTGTTAATCTCTAGCTGAGGAAGCTGGAAGGTGATAGCAGGAGTTTGTCTTCATACCTGTTATTTGTTACAAGAGCTCCTTACTGGGAATAATTCACGGTGCTGGTTGATGACACCTTTTCCAAACTCATTGTCGTGGCTTTATTTCAAACACAGAGGTGTTTATAGGAATTACTGAGCATGTAATGCTCACCTTCTTACTGCTAAAGCTGTGTACTCATAGAGGCCTGGCACCTAAACAGGGATGTAATAAAACCTAGCTGGTGGGACTTTGTACAGATTTTAGCCACTTGAGTCAGTGACCTGAAAGCTTTGATTTGATAACATTGAAATAATTTGTTCTGACATCTCTGTGAACCAGCCCATCAGGGTTTTAATATGGCTCTGTTGGTCTGTCCTGGCTGAAAAGCTTGAATTTCAAATATATCAGCTCAACTTTGATAACTTAATAACAGATACCATTATACACACCTGCTCCAGCATACAAAACAGATTTCCTGTCCCAAACACTGAAGGCTTTTTATTCTTCACTTCCTTCTCAGTGGCAAAGATTTTTGGAGTTGTCTTACTTGTGTGTTCTTTCTGGTTTATTATTTTGTGCATTCTTGTAGCACAGAATGAGGGACAAATTGTAGTTGAAAAAATTAGTAGATTGAGCAAGCTTGAGCACAGTCAAACCTTTTCAGTTACTCTTACTGCTGGTAAGTAATTTGATTATCTCCAGATTTACTGATGTTCAAAACCTTACCTTTGTGTATTTTTTTCCAGGATTCCTACAGGAAGCAAGTAGTAATTGATGGAGAAACCTGTCTCTTGGATATTCTTGATACAGCAGGTCAAGAAGAATACAGTGCAATGAGGGACCAATATATGAGAACAGGGGAAGGCTTCCTGTGTGTGTTTGCCATAAACAATACAAAGTCTTTTGAAGATATTCACCATTATAGGTGTGTATGAAGAGAGAATCCACCAGCTCTTTTATTAGATGGGCAGGGGGCTTGTTCTTCCTCTGGATAATACAGTGATCTCTCATGAAACAGGGAAAATCTGAAACGAGATTGCAACTTACTTGTGCATCTCTTATCTGGAATTTTGGGTAATCTGAAGATCTGCCTTGCTCATAAATGAGGTGTAAATTATTGTGACTTAGTATTCTGAGTCAAGACTTAACACAAAGATAAGTTCTGTCCATTCCATTGATAAAATCGTTTGCTAAGACAGAAAAACTGAAGTTGTTGTAATTGTACAGACAATAATGTCAGTTGATGGTTTTGTTTGGGGCTGGAGGGAGAAATACTTGGGGAATATTGTGAGAAGAATAATCTGTGTGAGCCTTGATGCCTGAGAAGAACAGACACACAAAACTAGAGCTCCAAAATGACAGTAAAAAACAACCTGTTATGAATTTCTTCATATTATCTTCTTTTAAATAATTAGTTAAGAATTCCAACTCGTGCTTTCTTTGTCAGCTACACTTAATTTAGAAATAGAAGCTGCCTCTGGTGATTACCACAGCAGATCACTTATAACTTAGTACCTTTACCTTACTGTTACCCTGAATTGTCCCTGGGTGTTCTATTAGAAGCCAGTGCAGTTCCCACCAAAGATCACCGAGTTCATCAGCATCAGCCTAAGCTTAGTCCTAAACCTGTGTTAATCTATCCACAGTTAGGTATAATAATAATTATAATAATAGCAACAACAATAATAATATCACAGGTTTCCTGTGGGTTTAGAGGAGGAAGGGAAAAAGGCAAGAAAGATGTTGCTGCAAGGGGAAGAAGGAGCATAGAGATTTTCGTGAGGAATTTTTATTTTTAAAGAGAGTTGCAGATTTGCATAAAAAGACCTTCACAATTTATTTCAAAGAGTGTTGGGAGTTGAGTGCTGGAATTTCTTCTGTGCATTGACAGACCTGTGGGTGACATTCCAGGCTTGAAGCTGAACAGTTATTAAGAGCTGGAAACAGTGTCTGTATTAATTAAGGAACACACTGTTAGATTATTTAGGGAGGCAAAAGTAATGAAATTAATGATACTTACTCAAGAGTCTTCACAAGTATATCTAACATCTTTCAAGATGCTTTCCAACTAGTGCTTGAAAGGACTTTTAAAATTTCTTTCTGTAAAGAGCCTGACCAGTGGTCTTCAAGGTTTTAAACCCCCAAAGTGCAGAATTTTTAATGCTGTCTTTAATTAAAGAATGAAATAAAATCACAACCTCCCCCCAAAACCAAACCAAAATCAAGACAGCAGACATGGAGCTTTTGGCAGTACTTTGGCAAATGAAATGAGTATTATGAGTATTGAATATGAGAGGTAAGTAGTAAGATTAATACCAGAGCTTGTTAAGTTTATTCTAAAATCTACCATATAAACTATTAATATTAATACTTGTTAAATGCAATATTTTCTTTTTCTTTGTTTTTAGGGAACAAATAAAGAGAGTTAAAGACTCAGAAGATGTCCCAATGGTGCTAGTAGGAAACAAATGTGATTTGCCTTCCAGAACAGTAGACACAAAACAAGCTCAGGATTTAGCAAGAAGTTATGGAATTCCTTTCATTGAAACATCAGCAAAGACAAGACAGGTAAAGCTCAAAACTTCCCAGATGCAAAGGCAGAGCTCTCACCTGAATTACCATAATGTTAATTATTCCAGGCATTGACATTTGCTTAGTCATATCAATGGATGCATTCCTGCAGATTGGAAATCCTTGGGGTGTTTCTTCTTTCTGTCAACTTGCTTATAATTGTTAATTGTTTATTGATGAGTGATTGGCTTCAAGTGGGCACACTCAGAGTGAGACCTGGCCTGCTATTGCTCTCCTCAGTCAGGTGGTGCAGTATTCTTAATCTTGTGAGAGGTTTTAACAGAATAAAAGCACTTCTGCTTAGAGGTGAAATGCTTTTTTTTTTTTTCTCAGCAAGAGGATTAAACAGACAAACAGCTAATTAGTTTATTCTGGTTTAAGTGTTTTCATTAATATCAAAGGAATTTTTCCTTGAGGCAGTGATTCTCTAATTAGGGGGACATGCTTGATACACCTAAGCAATTGACCTTAAGGCTATTTCTGAAATTCCTGCATTAGTTGTTGGTGTAAAATGATACTTTTCCTAAGACTTGAGAGCTCACTGTTGGTTTATTTTGGCTCACTGGTCCTTTCAGTGCCTCTCTTGGGCTGTGTGAGGACACAGGTGACAGAGTGGCACATCTGAGCTTTCAGGAGAAGAGAAGCTCTATAGATAGAGGTGGAACTGGTTCAGTACTTCTGAAAGAAAGCAATCTTGAAAAATGCTGGCTGATGGTTTCTCTTAAAAGAGCAAAGATTCTACTGTCAGTACAAATTAGATCAGGCCTGAGTGGCTCCTACTCTGCATAATCAGAAGTGTTATGTGCAGGTTGTGAAGCAGGGATTCAGGAGGTAAATAAGGGCAGAATGCTGCAGTTTGAGTAACTACACTAAATTTCTGTAGAGATCCAGCTACATCACTTGGCAGAATTTCCTCATAGCTTGTAAGGTATTTTTGGATCTGAGAAATGAATATTTTATTAGTGCAAACTTGCTCCACCAACCCAAGTTTTTGACAAGTTGAAACCTGGGCTAATTAGTAAAACTTCACAAAGCAATGCTAACTTCTGTTAACAAAGAAAGTCTCTGTCAGGTAGGATTAAAAAAACCGAAGCAGAATTACCAAATTCAAATGACAGAATAAATTAGGCCACAAGAGTGCCCTGAAGAAGGGGGCATTAAAAGTGAACTGAATAATGACAGTGGCTTTGTTTGGAAGGTGCTGTATTAGTGGCTGTCATAAGATAGGAGGGTGAAAAAATATTTGAAATTACATTTAATGTTTGAAACAATAGAGGTGCTGCACCAACATCTAGGTTTTACTTTGTGCAGTCTGTCTTATACAGCATCAGGCTTTGTTGGGGAAATACTCCTTTTGCTTAGCCACTTCTATTAAAAGGGGTATTTTAAAATAAAGATGCCCAGTGGACTGTTTAGAATCTGTTGGATTCAAAAAGTTGGCACTGCTAGGGATGGCTGCTGATTCTTTCCCAGTGCTGTTCAGAGCATGTTGTGCTATGAAATTCCTTCATAGAATGCCATGTAAATCAAATATTTTTGAGAAGGGCATTGGAGAAAGAACTGGAATTTTGTTACAGCAAGAGGATCTAAATGTTAGTGTATGTGATTGTATGTACATGTGTGTGTATATGCATAGAATGATTTTTCAGTCACACTGTCCATATATATAAACATATATATACACACACACCTTCTTCAAAAGTAATTTTAAATTAGGGGAGTCAAAGCATTTTGTGAGCTGCATATGGCCCATGGGCTATAGTTTTATTCACTCTTTGTGAAAAAGTCAATATAAAAATAAAACTGGTGCTCTCTGTCCTCATGGAGAACTTCCAAGTCTGAACAGATGTAGCTGGTGATCTTCTGGGGTCTGTGGGAAGTCTGCCATGAAAATTTAGAAGTAGGAACTTTCTTTTCCATTCCTGTCCTCACCTTCCACCACATGGAAACATCATCACTAATGCCCTGCTGAAAGGCACAATTTTCCTGCCTCTACCCTTTCCTATGCCCAGTTCTCTGAGCTGGAACTCAGAGAGAATCAGAAATGTTTCTGCAGAAGGAAACTGGGAAGGTGGAAATGGGAGGGAGTTGTTAGAATAGACTTTTTTTGATTGCCAAGACACGTTTTTAAAAGGATGGCATTGCATGCTCATGCAGGATGATGGCTCAGTTCAACTAAGTTTTTAAGATTTTCAAAAATTGATAGGCAAAGACAGAAAAGAGAAGAAAACTGAAATGAAGTACTGAAATAAGTTGTTCTAGAAGTTAAGAGTGTTTGGGTTCTGACTGAGAATAAAGATACGAACTTCAACTCACAGCAAGAAGATGGTGTTTTAAGCCATATCCCTCTGAACATTCAAATTAATATTTGAATTCATCAGTGAAACCTCACCTTAGTGGCCCTACAACTTGGGCATAAGGCTACACATAGTTAGTACTTTCAGTTAGACCTCTGACTGAAATCAGTATAATGTAATTTATGAAAAACAGTGATAGTCCTGTTTCTGAATGTAAGCAAGTGGCAGTACTGGTGGTTTTGTAAGGCCATGAGCATTTACTCATCCTTTCACAGTCCTCATGGACAAGGGGGATGAATGGCTTAGGTTTATTTTGATTGCTGATTTTGCTTTCCTCTGTTTGACATAAGCTTTATATTCAGGTTCTTCCCTGTCTACATGAGCATGTAGCTCCCAGTATTATCAATAATATGAGTGAGAGATGAGGAACAAACTTGATTTATCCCCACCAAAGCTTCACCTGCCATTCTTTATTGGGCATCTCCTTGCCTGGGAATTCCACAGAGCAAAGCTGTAAGGCTGTAGCCCCAATATGGTTTGACTGTAGGGCTTTGTTTCCCTTGGAACAATTCAACTTTGCTGCTGGTATTGGATTCACAGGAAAAGCAGATGAATGAGCATTATTGCAAGCATAGTAAAGGGTTTCCCAAAGGTTGAGGTCTCATTTTTTAGAATATATGCTTAAACACACTTTAGGAGTGTGTAATGAAGAAGTTGATCTAAATCACCAGAATGCTGTTAAAAAAGCATTTTGGTTATTTCAGCTGTTGATGTACAGTGGGTTTGGCCCCAGCCTTGTGATCAGACTAAGTTGAGAACCTGTGCCTGGTTTGGTGAAATAACTGGGGCAGTATTTACAGAAGTTCACTACTACATCTCAGTTAAAATTCATGGCCAACTGATAACTTAGTTTGAACTTTAGCTTGAACCATTTTTAAGGGTTTGCCATATATGTTTAATGATATTGTATCACTTCAAGCCATCTTTAATCCAGCTCCTGTCTAAAAGGAGCCTTCATCTTAGGTTTTGTTTTCAGTGAGTTTTAACTTGGTAACTTTTTACACTGGGGGTTGAGATTTTTCATGTCACTTGTCTGTTGCAAGTTGGAACTTTTCTAGAAAAGCTTAATCCTCCCCAAGGGCAAAGCTCCAGGGGAATAAAGTTTTGGTTGCTTTGAGGAGATCAGCTGTGATCAAATGTTTAAGGATGGGCACAGAACAATTTTGAGTTGCCAGGGTTAACTTTCATTATATTCCTTTAAAGGCTACAGAAGTAGAACTTGTGAAAATTCCTGTTTGGGATACTTTGGTCTGTGTTTGAAACAGCCTTTCTTTGCACATGGTCATATTTTAAACTGAGTGTTTGGCTGTCATTGAGCACCTCAAAAACATTGCCTCGAGGTCCTGGGTTCCTTGAGCTGTTTAGATTTTGAAGTTTTTAATAACTGCCAAAGGGTATTTTTGCTTCCAACTCTGACAGCTGAAAGAACTGGTTAGTCCCATTTTATATATATGGTCATTGCTTACTGAAGGAAAAAATACTAGAGAGTCTTAAATTGGTATTAAAATTATTTTAGTTTTAGGATTGGCATCTGGATCTTTAAAATGTCACCTTGTGCTAATGATACAAGCAAATATGTGCTTGTACAGATTTTCTTTCAGAATAATCTCTTTGAGCAGGGTTCATGAGTCTATTCTTGGTGGTGGCAGTAATAGCAATTTCTTTTCTCACTCTGTCTCTCCCATCTCTCTGCATTGCTAAAGCAAATTACAGCTCCTGTTGGTGATGGGAAAGTTGGCAATAAATGTTGGCTCAACAATTGTTACCGAATTTTTCATGTGAAAGCTCCATAATCAAATTACATCTTTCTGCTGCAAAACAGTAGATTTGCAAAAATGTTGATTCTTGTACAGCCTGTGCTTTGGCACATAGCAGCTGATCAATCTTTAATTCAGAAAGAAACTTCCATTCCTTCCAGAAAAAACATGGAAGTATGAGCTTTACTTGGATTTTACCCATTTTAATGGCTTTCTTTACATATTGAAACCTGTCAGACCTGGAATGTAAGACTTGTCCACAGAGGGCACATTATGTATATACAGGGAAATACAATCCAAGAAATAAATCTAATTCATTTAATCCTCAAATTGAAGAGGCTGTAGTTCAGAAGAACCCTCAGATAAGCAGCAGTGTGTTAAAAATAAGTGTTCAGTGTGATAACCTGTGCCACAGGTCATGCAAAATGACCCAGTAATTGTGGCAGTAAGTGCTGGCTGGCTTCTGTTATTCAGTGCATAATACAAAGATGAAATGGAGAGAGAATTTGTGGGAAATCTGCCAAATAAAAGCCCAGACTGTCCATTGGTAGTAATAAAGCTTTGGGGCTTAAGTGGTTGTGCTGCTTACCACAACCATCAGTGTGTTCTGGTTTTATTTTCAAATGATGAGTTTGTATTAAATTAACAGCCCCTTGATCTGACTGAGGAGACAGGTACTGAGATTGATAGTAAGGCAGAGGTCAGAGAGATTTGCTCCCCCCTTCAAAAGCTGCAGTGGAACATTTTTCATCTTGTTCTAATAAGAGCATCTTCACAGATTGATCTAAATCCTTTAATTTATGCACAGGTACACTAATTTTGAAGTATTATAACTTAGAGCTGGTGCTGTATTTCTTTATATTGTATCTAGTTAAAGATGTCTTCAGTCTCCATACTTTTTTTTTAAAAAAATGCTTGTGGTGTCATATCCAAGTTGCCTAAATGCAGAGCTGCAGAAAAGTAAGGTGTAAGAGCAGAGAAGTAAAACATGCAGCTCTGTGTCATCTCTGGAACACAAGGAGCATTTCTGTAGAAGATTAAAATCTGAGCAGCAGAACTTCATAGGTTGTTTGCATTTAGTTGTTGTGATGGGACCCTCGTGGTTGCTGAGTCTGGCCCAGAAGAACAGATCAGGTGTGTCTTGATGTAACAAAGCTTTTAAAGATTGCAGTAATGAACATTTGCTGTCATGGGCATAGGTACCACTTCTCCTAAATTTAATAGCACAGCACTTACTCTGTAAAGTTAGTAGCTTTAAAAACAACACTGCCCTAAATTTATTATTCTTAGAAAGTTTTATTTCTTTATAACCACTTAGGAAATCACCTGCAGGGCTTTTTTAATACTTTGTTAGCTTGATTCACAGATTTTTGCAAAGTTCCCCTTACCTAAAGAACAGAACATAAAGGAGCTTGCTTTTCTTTGCCCAAATGTTCTCACTTTGGCTCAAAACTGCAAATGGGTGGTTTAACTATGTGTGTTCATAAGCACTCTCCAGTTCACAATCTAATAAGGTTTTGTGCCTCCTGTATACATCCATGCCCACAAAAATGTGGGTATAGATTCAGCAACACAAGCAGCATCATTTTCAGCAATGGAACAAAGTGAGTCTTAATCTTTTTTTAGGCTCAGTGTTACCATGCACAGAAGAAAAGCAGGGCTTGAAGTGTAGATATTCACAATAATTGGTAATCAATAAATGTTGAATTAAGTATTTATCAAGCAGCAAATGAGCAAGGCCAGCATTTTAGATACATACATGAAGCTCCATATATTTCTCTCAAGTAAAGCTCATAATTTCAATGGTTTTGTTGTGGTTTTTTCCCCCTTCTGTGGGTGTCCCAGTTTGTCTCCATCATTAACAAAGCGATTTTTAAGGAGTTGTGTTTTACAATGCAGAGAGTGGAGGATGCTTTTTATACATTGGTGCGAGAGATCCGACAGTACAGAGTGAAAAAAATCAGCAAAGAAGAAAAGACTCCAGGGTGTGTGAAAATTAAAAAATGCCTTGTAATGTAACAGGGTAAGTTTGTCATGTACCAGGGTAAGCCTTGCAAATCAATTGCCAAATAAAACTGATTGAGGGTGTCTTGCCAATCAGACTTTTTGTGGTTAATCAATGACATAATCTCACATATTAAACCAATCACATTGAAGTGTCCTGAATATGGATTTGCTTTGTTTTGTGGTGTTTTGATAAATGGATTAACAAGAAGTCTTTACTGAATATTGAATTTTACAGCTGGGAAATGGAGGCATGGTTCTGAGTGGGAAGAATTTAGGAGGAAGGAGTTTTATTAGGAATGTATTGCAGATGTTGTTGAAATAAATGTTGGTTGAAGCTTCAGGCTGATGAACTGAGGGGAGAAGATTATAACACTTACAAGTCCTCCTCAGATTCAGAAATAGGAGGTTCTTAATCCAGCAAAACAGTATTTAACTGGTGTACAGGATTTTTTAATTCTCAGGCCCTTCCTTATGCCATGCTATTTTTTCCTTGTTTTTCCCCAGCTTAAAAAATTTCCGTTTCCAAAAGCTTCCATTTTGAGTGGTTTTTGGGTTTTTTTGGTTTTTTGGTTTTCTTTGTCAACTGTAATGCCATGAGTGATCCAGATTTGGACAAAATAAGGTTTCATCTTTTTTTGACAGCCCTTACCAAGAGGTGGGGGTGAAGGAACACAGGAGAAGAGGGGACTAAGCCAAAACCAACAAGAAAGCACCAAAAAACCCCAATACCTAAATTCTCACAAAATCTTTTTTGTATATTCCACTGTAAGAAAAAAGGGAGGTGAGGACAGAAGAAACTGGTATGGAAGAAGTGCTTGTCTAAGTAACTTCAGTGCTTTTTGAGAAAGTTTCAGAGCAGCTCCTTGCAGATACTCCTATCCCATTAATTCTTTATCTCTTCCTGCACCAGTGCAGAGAATGAGTTGTTACTCCTTATATACTTGTCCAAATGGAGGATGACCTAGAATTTTACATTCTGTAAAAGAAAAACTGTTCATTTCTCAAGATGTGTGTACTTCAGAATATGTGGCAGAGAAGTAGTAGAATTTGGGTTGTATCCTCCAGACACTGTCGCAGTGTGGGAATATTCTCCTCAGTGAGAGAGTTTTGTTTCTCTTTCTGGGGAAGAAATTTTGAGTTTTTACTAGATATGCTTAGGCTTGTTAGTCTCAGCTTTTAAGTGATGAATGACTGCTCAGAGGTAATTATTTAGATTTTTTTTTTCTCCTAAGGAAAATGGTAGAGTCCACGTTCCTGGAGATGTTCAGGAAATGACTGGATATGGCATTTAATGCCATGATATAGTTGACAAGGTGCTGATCAGTCAGAGGTTGGACTTGATGCTCTTGGAGGTCTTTTCCAACTTTAATTATATAACTCAATTGCTTTTACTCTTTGCAGGAAACTGAAAACTTCAGTCACAAAGCTCCCTAGTCTTGCATCCAAATATTACTAAAATTAATGCCATCAAAACACCTTGTTTTATCCTTCCCTGGGTATCAAAAAACAACAAACAGAAACTGGGCAAGATGACTTTTGATGAGAGCAATAGAAATTAAATTGCTTAAGCCCAGTAGCCATCTGGAAACCAACTCTGCAGTTACTTGTGTGTTTCTTATGGAACCATACCACAAAGTAGAATTTTTTTTTTTTTTTTATACTGGGACTTGAAAGATCCTGAGTCCTGTCTGCTTTCCCTTCATGTTGGGAGAATGAGAATAGGATGTTGGGAATTGTGGTTTTTAGTGGAAGGATTTTTGCAGACTGTCAGGTTCTTACTCATCTTTCAGTGAACACATGCTTTCTTTCTGCCAGGTTCCTACTTTCTTGATGGTGATGTCCAAGAGAAGTATTTTTTTTTGTTCCACATGAGGGAAATATTTTGTCAGCAGTGGATATTGTTGAGTTTTGGATGTTGGTTGTTGTGTTTTCTTTTTTCCCTGCACCCCATTTAAAAAATAGTCTTGGATCTAAGGCTCTAGAACTTCAGGAGTCTGCTTATGGAAGGAATCATCTGCCTTCATTCCCAAGTGAATTCTACATGGTATTGATAGGCATTTTTAGCAACTTTCTATTTAGGGAGTTAAGCTGGAGGAAGTATATTCCAAAATTATTATGGCACAGCTGTTGAGTAGTGATTTGAGTGGAATAAGAAGTCTGATAATTAAACCAGCCTGGCATGTATTACTTGCCAGTCAGTAAAAAAATGGATTATTTTAGTCTGATGTGTAGTAGGTGGCTAAGGAGAGCAGCACCTGATGGTGTGAGCCTTACAGCTGGGATTTGAGGCTTCAGAAACATTCACTGTAACACAGACTGCCATGAGAGTATTCTGTGAATAATCAAGTTGGATGGCTCAGAGTGGTTTTCTCCCTCTTGGAATATTGTTTATCTTCTTGCTGCCTGTGGGATGCCTTCTTAAGTTGTATTAGTCTTGCTCAAGGAAACTGAAAACTTTGACTGCCCAGACTGCCATGAGCTGCTGATGCTATCCAAGAGTTTCATTCCTTTGGCTGTTACACAGTAAACCAGAAAGGACAAAGCATCTTTTGCTCCATTTGTAATTTCCAGCTAGCAGGGAGAAATTTCCAAAACTCCATGTGAAATCCTCAAAAGAACTCGTTTCATGGAAGTGTCAGATTTTTTAAATGAAAAGCATGCTACAAGCAGACATCTAGATAATGTAATCCAGGTTGAGTTGGGTTAATAGGGAAAAGTTTGAATTAGAAAAGTTCTGGATTTGAATTTTAAAATGCCTTAATGCATAATTAAACTGCAATTTAATGGTTTTCTCTCTCCATAGTAATATAGAGGTGTACAAATAACTTCTATTCCTCATGACTAATAGGTGTACATATGCATTATATATAAAAAAAATGCATGTATATATGCATTATATATTAAAAAATATAAAGAACTCCTACAATTTAGAACTTGTTTAAGGGTTATTTTTGGGGCTGGGACTTTAAGGACTTCCAAATTCCTTATGAATTTGGTGTTTGTTATTGCCAGCCAGGTTTGTTGCCCAGTCTCGTGTGTGGTTGTGCAGCCACATCTCCAGACTTCTGTGCAGCCATGGGACCATGTGGGGCTCCAAAAGCAAACTTACAGCCAGGAGTAGGCTGATCCTGTGGGATCAGTTCTGCTGTTCCTGCTCCTCTGCCCTTTGGAAGAACAAGGGTCAGGAGCAATGCCTGGCAGTGCACCTTGAGTGAAGCTCTGGGGTTTAGTTCTGAGCCTGCACAGAGAATTGTGAGTTGCTAATCTGGATGTAAAGCTCCCATTCAGTACATCTCAGCTTCCCCAAAGGCTTGCACACAATAAATGCATTGTCACAGGGAGGAAGGTCAGCTGCCTGCAGTCCCTTCCTACTGAAAGAGCTGACTGGAAAGGTTGGCAGCCTTTGATCTCACAGCTCTGGTGCCTTCAGGGACCTTCTGGAGACAGAGTATCCTCTGCTTACATTTAAAATTTAATGGGCAGGCTGAAAAGTGCCAGACCTCCTTTTTACCTTGTGTTCTCCACTTCTAGCTCACAAATGGTCTAAGCATGGTTTTGTGTGTCATGTTCTATTCATGACCTGAATTGAAGACGAATTGTGGCAGGACCAAACATAATCAATAATTAGTGAGGCTTGGTCTACAGAGGTGTAAATGCAAGGATGAAAGCCAGGTCAGTTCTGTAACCTGGTCTAGTAAAAAGTGTCACTGCCCACAGCCCTTCCATCCCAAACCATTCTATGATTCTATGTTGCAATATGTGCTGCATTTGAAAGATCATCATCTTATTAAGTAGAAAAAAAAAATTCAGCCTTGATTGGGAAGTCAAGTGTTTAAAGGTTCATGTTAGTATCTGGGTATTACTTTGTACAAGTTATTTTCTCTGCATTTATTTTAAAACAAGTTTAATGAGGGAGGAGTTCTCATTTGAAGACTTTAATTGCAGCTTTTAGGTGTGTCTCATTTGAAGGCACCAACTGAAAGGTGGTTCTGTAAGGCAGTGTGAACAGTCTGGGGAAGAGGTTGTTCTTACATGGTTCTTGTGTTTTAAGAATGAAACTGTTTTGTCTGTTATGGTTGAGTCTTAGTGTTGTCCTCGTCCTTCTTAATACTGAGACCTGCAGTGGAATCATGAAATGTTGCTGCTTGTTTAGCATTTTCCTACTTGAGCATTGCTAAATATTCTCTTTGTGCATTAATGCTGAAGCTGTTAGCAAAACACACTCCTTCTCTCTAAAGTAATAACAAGTATTTTTAATTTTCCAAAAACTAATGAGTGACATGACCTTTTGCAGAAATGAGGCTGTTTTCCCACCTGGCATGCTGCATCAATTTTATATTGGTCAATAATGCCTCAAAATGTAGAACAAGTTGTTTGCAAGGTCTTGTAATATGCAAAAGTGTGCTATTAATATTGGGAGATACACTGCCAAGGACTTTGAACATCAGTTGTGTGTAAATGTTTTATGAACTTGAAGGTTTTAAATAAATTTAGCTTATACTGAGGGCTGCTTTTTAAGTGAAGCTATTTCACACTTCCCTGTTGTTTGGACTTTTCATCACCACTTAAAGTTTGGCTGAAACAGTAATGAATTTGGTGATTCTTGGCTTTTGTTTTTTCAGAGTTCACTTTCAGTTCTTTACTGAAGTAGGCACAGAAGAGGAAATGCAGAGTGCTACTTTTTCTTTGGCAGCTTGAAGGCAAACTTGTGTGGCTGAATTTCTAGACCCACTTCTATAGTGATGCATTTGGCTGCAGTGATACAGTAAGATTTCTCAAAGATATAAGGAGTAAGGCAGCAAAGAATCAAGACAATTTTTATCTTAAGGATTTTAATAACTGCCTGTACTCAAATTATTAAATGTGAAGGCAGACTGACAACATGAATACGTTAGTGGGACTTGAAGCAACCTCAGAGCAAAGCCATAAATTGTTTGCCATAAGTAAATTGTACCAAACTACATTGTACAACTTTGTACTTGATAGTGGTGTACATCAGGCTTTTGGATTTGCTAGTCTCTTTACATCAGAGTTAATATTGATCAGCTGTAATTACTCCTGAAAATAATGAAAAACTACTCAGTGTGAACAAACTTCAGCTTTTGTGTCTGTCCTGGAGCCGTGGAGATTTTAAGTGACCATACAGCACCAGAGAGAATGTGTTTCAAGTGTCCTTAAGTTTCAAAGTTGAATAGAATGATTTATCAAATAACTTACCATTGGGACATGGGATTGATTTGATTGATTTGCATGTGTTGAGATTTATAAAACTGTGGTGTGATTACTATACCAGTGTGCCTGAGAAACGTTCAGAATATGTGGATTAACCATAACTATGTCTTTGGTATTGAATTATTGGTACAAATACTAGAATTGAAATTCCAGAACTGCTTATATACCATTAAAGCACAAATAAAGATAGTTAATGCTTCATAACCTCTCTTTGAGGGTGGGAATGCCCTGGCACAGGTTGTCCAGACAAGCTGTGGCAGCCCCATCCCTGGCAGTGTCCAAGGCCAGGCTGGATGGGGCTTGGAGCAACCTGGGACAGTGGAAGGTGTTGGGGTTGGAGCTGGAGGATCTTGAAGGTCCCTTCCAACCCAGGCCATTCTATGATAATACATACTTACAACCTAATTGTGAGGTGTTATATAAATGCACACTCTGTACATGGTGACTTCCTAGCTTGAGCTGGGGTAAGGAGTGTTCTTGGAGATGGAGACAAGGGCAGCACGCTCTTCATCACCTTCCCTCCCACATCAGCAATGGAATTTCACCTGTGGGGCACCTGTCAGTAACTGCAGGATGCCCTAAGCCCTAAGTTTAGGAGCAGCTGAGGAATAGGGCAGCAGCTGTCAGCTCCTGCTGGCACCAGAGCAGTTCCCTCAGCTGGTTGTGTCAGTGCTGCTCAGAATTCCAGAGAGGAACAGATCAGTCCTGCAGCCAGGATTCATGGTTTAAAGGATGGCAGGTAGGCAGCACAGTGTGGGACACAGGCTGTACCTCAGCAGGCCTGTGAGTCTGAACTTGATCCTAATTTCTATTTTCTGTATCTTTTCAGGGTGTTGATGATGCCTTTTACACATTAGTTCGAGAAATCAGAAAACACAAAGAGAAGATGAGCAAAGATGGTAAAAAGAAGAAAAAGAAGACAAAGACAAAGTGTATAATTATGTAAATACAATTTATCCTTATTCTTAAGAAGTACTGAAGTAATTTTGTACATTACACTAAATTATTAGCATTTGTTTTAGCATTACTTTACTTTCTGCTTCATGATCCTGTTAGCTTTACCTGAATGCTTGTTTTAAATGACAGTGGAAACTTCATTCCTCTTAAAGTGCCAGTATTCTTTGACTGTTGGTTCTTGAACTAGCAATGCCTGTGAAAACAAAACAAAAAAAAACAACAAAAACCCAAAACAAACAAAAAAATACCCACAAAAAACCCGAGAATTGTCTTAGGACTCTTTGGTGCATGCACAGTTGCTAACTTCCTATTTTTCTTACTGATTGTGAACTTTTGTTCTGTGTGCAAAGCAAAAAAATGATGCCCTACACATTTTAACATCCCCTCTAAATTTTTGGGTTTATAAATTTGGTTGGGAAAAAGGACTAGTTAGCAGAAGAAACTTTCATTTCAGCCTTTCCTTTATTTTAGACTGATTGCAATAGAGAGAGACCAGAAGCCTTTATAGTCTTCCTGTAGATTTTGCTTCTAGGCATCTAGTCTTGTAGCATTTCAGATCAACTTTAATGAATGTAAAGAGAAAACTTTCAAAAAAAATTTCACTGCAATTTGTCACGGTCACTCCTTAAATACTCTATTTTTTCTATAAAAAATTAAAAAAAAAAAAAAGAAAAAAATTTAAAAATACAACAATGCACACCTGGCAATGGAAAAAGTAAAAGTTCTAATTAGGTTGATTTGCTATTGTTAATGCATTGCTTTAAGAGCTTCATTGACTTTTTGTGTCTGAAGAGCAAGGTGAAATCCCTCTGTGTCAAAAGCTTTGAGTGGCTTTGTTCAGTAGAGTCAGGATTTCACCCTGAGTGTCCCTAGGAAATACTAGAATGCCTTAACAGAGAAGTTGATTCAAATTCTTAGGTTAATTCATACATGGACCCAGAATTTACCATAAGAATTAAATCAGAATCAATCCTAAATTACATAGTGGAGTAAAACCATTCTTTTTCCCCCCCCCCAAGAGTGGCATTAAATATTTCCAGATGCCCATTTCATGCAAAACTGGGGAGAAATTCTAAATTCTAGCAACATCAGATGAGTGAATGAAAGAGTTGAATTTAGCTGCTTCATGCAAATAATTTGGAAATCCACTATGCCATGGAAGTGGTGTGGAATTTGCACAATCTGTCAGCATAGAACATGATTTCCAGAGTCAGTGTTGTTTGTGTGATGTCTGTGAAGTACTGATTCAGTGGTTGGTGAGTGGCATTCCAGTGTCTAGACTGTCATGAAGCTACACCAAGAGTTCAATGTTGTCTTTCTCTGTGATTAAGTTCTCTTGTGATTTTTGTTCTTCTCTCCCCCCACTTTTTTTTTTTTTCTGATTGGAATTAATGCAGGATTTTTGCAGGAGCTTTCACTTTTTGGTACTGCAGTAGCCTAGTTATCCACTGAAGTAGGAGCCAGTATTTCCAGTGTTTCCAGTTCCTGGTGTCTCCCTGTACATGTGGAGTTGTTTGTTTCAGGAGAGCTTTGGTCCCTGAAGGTACACTTCTCCACAGGAGCTAACTCAGCTGCAGAGTGACACTGGAAGGTGTGACTCTGGTGTACCCAAAAAATAAAACACAAGACATTGAAGTAGGATTGCTGGGGACACTGGAAAATTTGGACCAGGCAATAGCAGCATTGCCTTAACCTAAGGTATTCCATGGAAATTTTACACAGATATGTAAAAATTGCACTGTGTAACTTGGACCATTTCTGTGAAAAGCATTATTTTGCTTCTACAAAAATATCCCAGAGTGACTGTTGTAGGTGGGGACCTGCAAAGCTGGCAGACAACACAGTGTGTGGATTGCTTCATATTCTTTAATTTCATTGTGTCTGGGAGAAATCAGGCCTTTCCCTGCCTGTGCCCCCCATTCCCACCCATCACAAAACCCAGAGCCCTCCACTCCTTTCGGCTTCAATGTGAAATGTAGATTATGAAATATTCTGAAAAGCAGTAACAGGAGAACTTAACTTTATACTGTAAGGACCAATAAGGAGCAAGAACAGACTCTTAATGTCACAAAATATTTCAGAGCTTCCAAGGTTAAAATGTGTTGGAGACCGTTATTTGCACATTTTATACACTTGATAATACAAGAACATAGCAAAAGTGGGTTATGAGCCTTGAGCAAATGGAAGTAAACTTAAGGTTGCTTTTAATTTTGGTAACTGAGTCACACTGCATGTCAAATTAGGGCTGGTCTAAAATTCTGATGTTAATTTAACTAAAAGCTATTAGGAGAACTTGTAGCTGAAATGTCTTATTCATCAGAAGTGGATTTCTATAGCTCTACTTTAAAGCTATACATGAACCAGTGTTGGGGCTTTTCAGCAAAAGTGAGCTGTAGTGCCAGTCTAATTAAATTAGTACAAAATCCACTTAGATTAGCCATTATTTACTTGAAAAAAACCCCAACCCAACCCCGTCCTTGCCACTGTTGTGCAGTTTTGTCTTCCTGTTTGTTGAGATTTGGTGAAGCACGTTGGATTGCAGCTTGCACAAGCTGCTCCATCATCACTGCCCTGCCCTGTTTGAGATGCTTCCACAGAACATCCCTGGGTGCTGTGTGTCCTGAGAGCAGCTCCTGAGCGAGCCCAGGAGTCACTGCCCATGTCACCGTGTCAAACTGCCACGTGTCAGGGAGTAACACCTTCTTACAGTAGCTTTATGTAACTCTGCTGAATACCTGGATGCTTGGTTTGCTCCAGAAGAAATTATTCTGACCAGTTTCAGTGCCCTGAAATTTTTTGCTACTTTTTTGCTGTGTGGGCTTTGTTACAGTAACAGGATAATGGGTAAATACTGACACACACAATCTTCTGCTCTTGTCTAGACTATGAAGCAATACAATTATTACCTTCAAAGACCATCAAACTGTAAAACAAATCATTGTGTCTCAAGTTTACATAAAGCTACATAGATGGTAAATCTTTCCTAACATTTCTTTATTCCACTGTCTTGTGTTTTCATGTTGAAAATACTTCTGCTTTTTCCTCTTGAGTGCCAACTTCTTACTAGAATGACTTCTTAATGTAATATGTTTACCTGGAATGTATTTTAACTATTTTTGTATAGTGTAAACTGAAACATGCACATTTTGTACATTGTGCTTTATTTGATGTGGAACATATGCAGTGTGATCCAGTTTTTCCATAATTTGGTTGTTTGACCTAGGAATGTTGGTCATGCCAGACATTAAGTTAAAAAAAAGGAAAAAAAAAAAGACCACTGTTTGTTTTAAAATTTTTAATGTTTTTAGGAGTATGTGCTGTGAGGTGATCTGGAATTTGTCATTTTTTTGTCAAACTGTACTGCTCCTATTTATTGTAATGTAATAAAAAATAGTTATTGTGAGTGTCTGTCCCAGTTTCCTTTTCCTCTGCAAGAATTTCAGGTAGCAGAGCGTCCCATGAATTCCATGTGCTTGGCAGTTGTTCTCCCTTCTTTCTTTTACTTCTGCTGGTGCTGCCTGTCCCAGAGCTGCTGTCCTTGTCCCCCTTGGTGTCCCTGAGAGGGGCAACTGCTCAGAGCAGGTGGAAGTGCAGAGGAGCTCAGTTGATGTGGAAGGAGCTTTTCACATCAGTGTGGTGGCAGGAACTGGAGCATGTGTGTTTCATCACAAGGTACTGTATTCTGCCATCACTTTTTAAATTCTGTGCTAGAATTCTGTGAGGATGGTGCTGCATCCCCCCTCCCTCCTCAGGCCAGCTGTATTCAGCACCTGGGCTGAGCTCCTCTGGAGATCTTCAGGAACAGTTCCCAGGAACTGGGGCTGTCTGAAGAGCTCCTGCCTTGTAACCAACAGCCTTGGGAACTTACTTTGCCTGCCTGAAGAACGCCTCCAGTGGAAGAGCATTTTTGCTTTTGAAATTTCAAAGGAAGTTGCTGACCTGGATTGTGGTCAGGATGGAAAACAGCAGTGACTAAAACCACCTCTTGTGATCCTATAAAGAGTGGGCCTGAGTGAGGCCCTTGGAGCTCTCCTGGACTGCAGTGGGCAGTGACCAGGAGTCTCCCTCTGTGTGTGGCTCCTCAGAGCCAGTGACCTCCTGTTTGCTGTATTTGGAGGACCAGTAGTGATGACAGAGCATGGCATGATGCCCCCCTTCCTTGAGGCTCAACCCTCCAGCCACTGACAAGATGCAAAGGTATCCAAGGTGAGTGCTTCAGTGAATTCCAGGGGAGATTGATACCTTGTACATACTCCTTCAGGAGTGTGGGTGTGCTATAGAGAATGTACAATGGATAGTGCTCTTAAGAGATTCTAATACTGTAGACATGCAAATAACTCAGGCCTATGAGTGAGTTGCTGTTGTGCTTACAGCAAATTCTGTATGAATCTTTAGTTAAATTGTTTTAAACTAAGCTATGGACTAAGTGTTGTTAAGTGTAAGTGCTGTTAAACCTTCAGGCATAAGCCACTGGTCAGATCTGGGGCTCAGTGTTTCAAAGGGGTCCACTCTGAACTTTGTGATTTAATGAGAGAATCTCCCTTATTCTTTCTATCCATATCCTTTTCCATCCTTACTCTTTTTGTATCACCAGCATCCTCAGAGATAAGTTTTGGTTGATTTTGGTTTTTGATTGATTGATTGTAGATTTTAGTTTGCTATTTCTCTGTATGCTTTAACCCCCTAGTAAGTAGTGGAGTGAGCCTTGCTGAATGGACTTTCTCACACTCACTTTTATATAAAATCTGGTTTTGCTGATGCCTTTCCTGGCAATTCCTTGAGTGACCTTAAAGTACTCCTTAGTGCCAGTGTGAAGACTTATTACTGCAGTGATTCCTTACCTGTATTTCAAAGATTATTTCTCTCTCCGGTGTCAGTTGGTGGAAACACCAACCAACCCAACAGAGTATCAGCTCTGACACAAGTGTGAGTTGAGCCAAGGCCTACAGAGACAGCCTGGAGCAAACAGCCATGGCCAGCCAAACTTCTCTTCCAGGGGCAAAGATCAAGTTTTCTATTCCTGCTGCAGCAGTTACGCAACAGCAGAAATCAGCAGTAGCAGGAATTGTCTTCAGGGCCCAAGTGCTTAAAGCACTATTGTTCCAACATGCCCCTTTCCTGACCCTGCAGTTGTCTCCCTGATACAGCAAGGTGATGCCTCTGCAAGTTGAGTAGATGAAGTTAAAAGCTTCAAGAATTTACTGTCACAGAATCACCAAATAGTCAGGGTTGGAAGGGACCTCTGGAGACCATTTAATCCAATGCCCCTGCCCAGGCAGGTCACCTGGAGCAGGTGACACAGGAACAAGTCCAGGTGGGTTTGGGATGTCCACAGAGAGGGAGACTCCAGGCCCTCCCTAGGCAGCTGTTCCAGGGCTCTGCCACCCTCAATGTACAGAAATTGCTCATACTGAGGTGAAACTTCTTGCATTATGTTTGTGGCCATTGCTCCTCATCCAGGCGCTGGACATCACCGAAGAGTCCAGCACTGTCCTCTTGGCACCCACCCTTGAGATATTTATATGAATTGATAAGATCCCTTCTCAGTCTTCTCTGGACTAAGCAGGCCCAGCTCCTGCAGTACCTCCTCATAAGAGATGCTCCAGACCCTTAATGTTATGGCCTCTGCTTGATCCTCTCCAGTATTTCCTTGTCTTTCCTGTGGAGACCAGAACTGAACACAGCATTCCCTCTCCACGGCTGGGAACTTCACTTTTGAGAGGGTGCTCATTTCCAGTGCAAACAGATCATTCAATGTGGAGAATCTTTAAAATCAGGTTCATCTTTCAGGTAACAAGCACAGCACCTTGAACTGACATGCAAACACATAGCTATGGGGTAAGAAGAGTTTTTGTTCAACACATATATTGCAGTAAAACAGAACAGGGCTGTGCAGCCACTCCTTCCTGCAAAATCGTTTCATAATACCTGACGTTTTACTTTGAGGAGGTCAAAAGCAGCAGAGGAAAACCTATTACCCATAATCTGCACACCCCAAACCCTTCAAGTGACTCCTGGTGGGGAAGCAGCTCCCTGATTTGTGCTCTAGAGGGCTTGGAAGGATTTACATTTCACTTCTTTTGCAGTTAGAGCTCTTTTATTGTTACCTTTCCTGGGGGTGTGTGGTTACAGGCAGTCAGGGCTTGTCGTCGCTGTAGTAGCGCTGCTTCATGGCTCGGTATTTCCTCAGGAAGTACAAAGCCTCCAGCTCCTTTATAACAAATTCTCCACGGGCAATCAGTTGCTTAATTTTTTCAGGGTCTGTCTCATCTTTGTTTTTTAGAAAAGCTGCTTTCAAACGGCTTCTGAAGTAGTCTGCTCCTTTGGGATACTCCCTTCCAAGGTACAGCAGCTTGGAGAGAAAAGAATAATGTGTTTTTAATGAACTGAGTGCACAGTGAAAGGGGGTTCATTTTCTGGTTAAGGAAAGTGCTGGTGGCATTTAAGACACTTACATTTTTGTACAGTTTTATCACTTCACTTCTTAAAGAATTGGCCATTCTCACATTTCAGTGAACTCTGTCCTTGTGTGATTTTTTGGTTTGTTTGGGTTTTGTTACCTGAAGGATAATCAATTTGAAATTAGCCTTCTCTGGGAGTCAGTAAACCACCTCAGCCTTCCTAAAACTTCCGTGTCCTACTGAGCTCCATTTGCTCTAATTCTGGTTCTACTCCGTCTCTTCTTTTTCTTTCTCACTTTTTATTCCATTTAGCTTCTCACTGTCTTTTCCCCTCCCCCCTCAAACAGAAAACAAGAAACTTCTAATAACTTCCAACAACTGGGGCACTTTGTGCTGTTCACTGGCTGCTTTCTCTGACCCTTACAATTCTGTACCTGCTGGCCTGGCTGTTTCTATGGTCTGCTAAAAAACTGTACCTTCATATATACACATATAAAGTGATAAAAATAATGGGATACGTATTTTATACATTTATATATGTAATATACATATAGCAATGCTTATAATAACATATTTTGATTTATTAATTTTTATCTTCTATATTTTATGTATTACACATTCCTATATTGCATATATAGATATATCTATTTTATACATACACACGTATATTCCTGCAGTTGTCGCATTCATAAATTTTGCTTTTTTAAGGACTCTTTTAAGTGTGTTATTGAGTCCAGTGTGCACCGGCAAAACGTAAGTAACTAATTTTTATTTCTGCAAACACAAGATCACAGAACGGCCTGGGCTGGAAAGGACCTTAAAGATCATTTCGTCCCAAGCCCCTGCCGTGCGCAGGGACACCTCCCACTATCCCAGCTTGTCCCGAGCCCCGTCCAGCCTGGCCTTGGACGCTGCCAGGGCCGGGGCAGCCAAAACCAAATCGCAAGCGACTGGAATCCAGCCCAGCTCCCGCTGCGGGGCTTCCTCGGGCCGCCACCTCCCCCTGGCTCTGCCTGCCGCCCCGCTGCCCCCGGAGCCATCCCCGGTTCCCCGCGGGTCCCGGCTGGGCCGGGCCGGGATCTCACCCGCTGCTCCCGGAACCGCGGCAGCGCTGCTTTACGGCAGCGCCGCTTTACGGCAGCGCCGGCAGCGCGGCCGGCCTGGGCCGGGCCTGAGCCGCGGGCGGGGCTGCGGGCGGGGCCTGCGAGAGCCGCGGGATCGGCGTCCTGAGGGACGGGGACAGGGCACGGGATCGGCGTCCTGAGGGATAGGGACACGGGCACTGCCACGGGATCGGCGTTCTGAGGGACGGGGACACGAGCACGGGATCGGCGTCCTGAGGGATAGGGACACGGGCACTGCCACGGGATCGGCGTTCTGAGGGACGGGGACACGAGCACGGGATCGGCGTCCTGAGGGATAGGGACACGGCTACGGACACGAACACGGGCGCGGGCACCACCACCCGCCGAGGAATCAGCATTCTGAGGGCAGGGACACGGGCACGGGATCAGCATCCTGAGGGAAACGTGCACGGGCACCGCTACAAGATCGGCATCCTGAGGGACACGGACACCGCCACCCGCCGCGGGACATGGTAAGGGGCATGGGATACGGGTTACATGGTGGGCAGGGGAAGGATGAGTGGTGGAGTAAAGCGGGGCGTTCCTTGTTAGTTACCAAAGTCCCTGGAGGTGGAAAAAAGGCTTTAAGGCTGAAAGAAGCACCTGAAGGACGCGTTGTCTCATGTGTGAGCCCCGGTGTCAGTCCTTGTGCAGTGGTTTGCTGCTGTGGTTGCTCCGTGTGGAACCAGCCGGGAGGTGGCTCGCACTTTGTTGCCAGAATGGCTCTGCAGTAACAAACTTCATACCAAGAGCCATGTGTTAATGGCTAATTTTCTACAGTATTGAAATTATTGTCATTATAGTTTTTCATCAGATGATCACATCCAATTTTAAAGAATAGTAGTGTTTTTTTTCTGGCTGATACGTTGTTATCTGATGTCTTCTTTACTTTTTTTTTTTCTTCTGATCTTTTAGGGTCCAAAACCGAATAAAAAGGTAGGTAGGCAGAAACACGCTGTAGTTCACTGTTGTGTTTATTTTGTTTAAAATCCGATTTTCTGTTTTTTTTTTCCTGAGGCAACTGGTCAGGGTTAATTGAATCTGAAGGAGGAAGAGGCGTCTCCAGGACACTGAGCTTTTGTGCCTTTTGCAAGGAGGCCAAGTGTTCCTGCAGTGCTGCCACTGCTTGTTTGGTTTGTTTGGCTTGGTAACGGGTGTCCAGGCTGAGAGGCAATGTCCTGGCTCTGTCCCAGCCATGGGGTGGCAGCAGGACCAGGACAGTGACTTTGTCCCATGCTGGGCACTGATGGGGCCACACTTCCAGTCCTGTGTCCAGTTCTGGGCCCCTCATGGCAAAATGGACATTGAGGGGCTGGAGTGTGTCCAGAGAAGGGAAAGGAGCTGAGGAAGGGACTGGAGCACCAGGAGGGAGCAACTTAGAGGGGCTCAGCCTGGAGAAAAGGAGGCTCAGGGGGAACCTTCTGGCTCTGCACAACTCCCTGACAGGAGGGGACAGCCAGGGGGGATGGGGCTCTGCTCCCAGGGAACAAGGAACAGGACAAGAGGAACAGCCTCAAGCTGTGCCAGGGGAGGGTCAGGTTGGACATCAGCAGGAATTTCATCATGAAAGGTTTGTCAAGCATTGGAAGGGGCTGCCCAGGGAAGTTTGGAGTCGCTATCCCTGGAGTTATCCAAGGAAGTGGCACTCAGTGCTCACCCAGGGCTGGGTGATAAGGTGGGGATCAGGCACAGCTTGGACTTGATGATCTTGGAGGTCTTTTCCAACCCGAATGCTTCTGGGATTCTGTTATTTGAGCCATAGTCTAGAGACAGGATTAGGGGGACAACAGGCAGAAGTCCATGGGAAACTGAGTTGCATAAATGTATCCTGTGGGTTATTCTTAATTCAGTGATAATGAATTTTATCTACCCCACCCCAGCTGTGCATCTCACTCTTCTCAGTGCTCTGTTAAGTCATAGGAATGTGAAAAGAAGTTGACTAAAACATGATTGCAAGTAATTGAAGCAAGCAGATTTTCCATTTTCAGTTTATTTATTTATTTATTTATCAAAGTGGAAAGAACAAATTCTTCCCTGAAATCCTAATGGGTAGACGTTTGAGTTTTACTGACTCTGCTTTGGGGTAATTTTGCAAATGAATGCTTTGGTAACAAATGCAATAACATGCACTCAAACTCTGGTGACACTTAATTGTCACCATTGCATTTGTCCCATCTGCATGGCAATCTCTGTACTCAAAGTTGCATTTATATATATATATTTATGCCAATATATTTATTGCCATGCCAAGTAGTGTGAAGTGAACAAGTATTTATTTATATCTGAATGTGTGATAGTCAGAATCAAAGTGTGAAATAAGAGTATTTGTAACACACTTGGTGTGTGAAGGACCGGTGGTCAAATAATTTCTGAGAACCTCAAATTTAAAATGTAGTTAATTTAGGATTATGCTGGAGGTGAACAGTGAACTGTCTGGAGTTGCAGTGCGATTTTATAACAGGAAAGAGAAATCTTTGCTATTTTGTCTTGTGAATTAGATGCTTCTAGATGCCAGGCTGGTCCCAAAATACATTTTCCAGTATTTCCTAAAATGTTTGAAGAAAGTAGCATCTACTTTCTTAGCAGATCTGCCTGTTATTCAATTTCTACATTAAACTAAAAGATTTTAATACTCTTGTGTTGTGGCTCTATTTAGGCATGTCTAGCATAGAAAAATACATTAATTGTAAAAGGAGAAAATTGAGTCCAGAATGTGCATTTCTATTCTGGGGGCTTCACTGGCTGCCTAGGGAGTCTGAAATCTTAATTGAGGGGTCACATTGGAAGGGCAAAGTCACAGAGTTATGGAACTGCCAAATTGTATTAAAATAATACTGACCTTTGTTTTCTTCTCCCTTATTGCAAACATGAAGTCCAGTGGAAAATCAAAGAAAGCGGAAAGGAAACTGAGAGGTACTGTGCACTTCATTTAGAGGGAATATGATGGACAAATCATTTATTTTAGATAAATGGGCAGAAAGTAACATCATGAACTAGATGTGAATTGCTGCCTCTGTTTCACAGGTACAAATGATTCCTCTCTCTTTTCTGGTGTGAGCCAAATTCCCTGTTCCTTGATGCTGCATCTCACTTCCCTATCAGAGCAATACTCTCTTCTCTAGTTATTCCTACTGCAGTTAGAAAGTTGGGAAGAATTAACTTGCCATTAATCCATCCTGATGCGGGCTTGGGTATGCTGTGAGTGCCAGTAAGTGACTGCTAATCACTGGCAGGATTTTGTGGGAGTGGCAGCTCAGGTGGGCACAGGCAGATTTGGGAACTGCTGCTGCTCTTGCCTCAGTGCAGCACACATGCTTAGCATGATTTACTTGGAGGTGATGACATCAAGTCACTGTTTGGGAACATCTGGATTGAGGCACAGGCTGTGCCATCTTAGACTGAAGGCTTAGAGGTTGAATCAGTAGTAGTTTTCACATTCTCTCTAATTTTCTAGTCCCTATGGCAGCAAAGAAAAGCCAGAACTGTGGAGTAGGAGATCCTGAAGAGGATTTCAATGAACAAACAGCTGTAAAATTGAAATTGTAGGAAACCAGTGATTGTAGGAAAGAAGAAGAGGAATTTGGGATTAAAGCACTGAGTTTCACTCGAGATTTTGGATTGAGAACCTGTGTCCATTGCAGCTGTAGATGGAGAGAGCACTCCTGCTGCTGCACTTGCTGGTCCTTGTTTCCACTTTTATCCTCACAGACTGATAGGGGCACTGCCAGAGACAGTGTGTTTTAGTAAAATTCAAATTAATTTGGATCAGTCTTCATATGGGAGATTTCTGTGCAGTGAAAGATAAACATTTATGTTGCCCATTTTATAGTGGTTTTATCATTACAGCTGGTAGCCAAATCATGTTTTAGATTTTATTTAGGAATGCATAGTTATGCCCTTGATCTCTTTCCCAATCCTCAGAGGAGGCCCGATTACAAGCTGAACTAGAAGAAGCAGAAAGGCTTGAAAAGGAGAGACTATATCAAGAGCACTTGAAAAAGCTTGAGGCAAAGGTTAGTCTTTCACTCAATGAAAAAATCTAATCCTATTTCTCAACTTGAGACAAAGCCTGTAAAACACCAGTAATTTATAGGAATTAATTTCCTTATGTACTTATCATTGGGAACAATATTGAGGAAATTTTCCAGTTTTGATAAATTTAAATGCATTACCTTTTGTGATCTTCAGTTTATGTCTTCAGTTTGATTAAATACTTTTCTTTTTTTTCCCATTTCCACTGTGCTTTCAATTGAATGTATTTTTCATGTTCCTCATGACGACATTTGGTACAAATTCCTTAATTGGTTCCCTGCTCAGGCAGATACAGTGGTTTGTGTTTGTATATATATGTGTATGTATTAGACTATGTATATTTATTTTTCTGAGCAATCTGGCATTCAGAACAAAAACTAACTAGTAATAGATAAATATTTTTGTGTTTAAAAAGGAAAAAAAAGAGATTTAAACAAGATAATATTTTTTGAGAGAGTCACTCTTGTCTACTCCTCTTGTACTTCACAGAATATTCTTTTTTTCTCCTAGGGAGAAGATGAGCTTAAAAGAATAGAAATTAAAAGGGGGGAAAAAAACCAACCTTGCATGCTTTTTCCAAATTATGCTTACATTTTTTAGCAGCTCCCATTAGAGCTGTCTCCAGGATGCTGTTATGGAAACTGTTCAAGTGAGAGGTTACAATCATATGTCACATTATGTTTATCATATGGCTCAGCAGCTACTGTGATGACAATAGCATATTGCAAACTACTGCAGTCTTCTCAATTGGATGTTTCATAAAAAAAGCAAGTTTTCAGTGTTTTGGATTTGTTTAAATAATAACTCATTCAAATATCCCCAATTTGTTTCTTCTGTGTGAAATAATTGTAGGAAATAAGCCAAATATTTAATTGCTCTGTTTGATGTATATTTTTTTAACAGTATCAAGGGGAGAGGGAGTCTGAACTAGCAGAACTTAATTCAATGGAACAGAAGTTTCTTTCTGCACAGCAGTGGAAAATGGATTACAGAGAACAAGCCAAGGTAAGCTTTCTTGCCAAAATCTGCCCAGAGGTTTGGCAAGGGAGAGACTTTAGGAGTTTCCAGTTCTTTTATGTAGGTGTGTGCTATGACAGCATTTCAAAATCCATCTCAAAGCAGTCACAGGCCATGCTTACTCTTTTATCTTCTTTACTTTGGAGCACACAGAAAAGAAATTGGGCAAAGAGGAGCCTGTTTGGTGATCCAAGTATCAATGCCCCACACCTTAGCCCAAGAGTCACAAGGAATTGTAATTTAAGATGTTCTGGTATCTCTTCCTCTTTTATTTCTTTAATTCATCCTGCTTTTAACTGTTTCACCAAAAAAAAAAGTTTTGCCAGGACTTAAAAAGAAATTCTGTGGAACATTTGTTTCAGTGGTTCCTGGATATCACAGGTCATCATTCTGAGAGAGAGGTTTGCCAGATTTTTCAAGGATGTGGCACAAGCCCAGGTCGGGGCTGGAAACATGAAAATGCAGCTAAAAGTTGATTGATGTCTGCAGCTTAGGATGACATCTATGGTGGTTGAATCATCACCCAATGGCATTATGTACCTGTCAAATTCAAGTTGAAGTGGTAAGGTGTGGAAATACAGTAGATTTCACTCTTTGAATCTTGCAGACACATCACTCAGTAACAGTCTGGTAATGAGATTTGGTCAGGTAAGGAACCAAAAGTTTAATATCCTACAGGCTTGTGGACACAAGGATTTGCTCCTTGTCTTGTGTATTGCTTAATCCTTTTAAAGTCTCTGCAGAACAACTTCACAATCATAGGATAAATCATGTTGGAGAGGACTTCTGAAATTCCTGTAGTTCAGCCTCCTGCACTAAGCAGGGCAAAGTCTGAAGCTAAATCAAGGTTCTCAGTTGGGCTTTGACATATTTAAAAGTTGGAGGTACCACAGCATCTTTGACAGCTTTACCACTCACTGTAACTAACAATTTTTCTCAGAATGCAATTGGCATTTCCCTGTTACAGCTTGTGATCATTGCCAGCTGTTGTTTATGGAGGTTTTTGACAAACTAGAACTATTGATTTTAAAATAAGTCTGATAAAACACTGGTAGATTATGGGAAATACCAGACTTTCTGTTAGTCTTTGTTAAGATTATTTAGGGCAAAAGAAATATATAATACCAAATACTGAGTTTCCACATCTACTTCTGAACAATTTTAGTTTAGATGAAGACATGCATTTACATCTTACCATGACATTTATCTTTTTTCTCAAAAAAAGTGCTGTTACTTCTAAGAATGTGATAATAAAAGTGAAGCTCTCTTTTAAGTACAAATATGTAAAAAAAAAATCAGATGTCTTATTACTGAAAATTGATCAATCTTTTATACAGGAGTTTCCAGTGCACTCAGCACTCACCTATTTTCGCTTTATTTGAAGTCAGTGGGAATGCTGATGGAAGTTGTGGGGAATGCAATCCTATAAGTGCTTTTACTTTAAAATTTGTAATGCAATTTTCACTAACATAGGGTTATTAATCTTCACAGCAAACAGGAGGGCAATGTTTCCTTAATGTCCTATTCTGTGGATGAAAAATAATCCATTATGGGTGATAAATTGATCCCAGGAGCCAATGTTAGGCTTATGTTTGGCATTAAGTGGGTTTAGTCTGCCACTGATTTTTTCTTTTCACCACTTATAGAAATAACCAAGTGTTGATTTGAAAATAAAAGTATTTTTAAAACCCACTAATCTAGGATTTCACATCATTTCCAGGGATTTCTGCAACAGGAGAATTGATGCTGGTAAGGGAGAGGAAATCTCCTTCAGAGGCAGAGAAAGGAGGAGTAAACATGCTGCAGTAGAGGCTCTTCATGAACTTTATTGCCAGTGCAGGAATTTTCAGTTTTCTTGGCAGAATCTGATCTAAGACCCACCTGCCACTTCCACCTGCACTTTCCTCATTTCTGTTCTCAGTCATTTTGTTCTTCCAGCCCCTCCCTTGTGGCAGGTACTGAATTCATTGCTTTTGTGGAGCAGAACAGAGCTCACTGATAAATAGGTATAAACAGCAAGTGTGAGGTGGGCAGACACATTAATATCAAAGTAAACCTTTTTTTCCTGGCATAGGGATAATAAACCAGGTGGTGTTAGAATCCTGTTTAGATGCAGGTGTGAATTTGTCACTATAATATATTTGTCTTCCAGAATCCCCTTTTTTCTTGTAATAGCAGTGTGCAGCACACCTGTATCCATTTTTCTCTGAACTCTTCCATAGTGGGAGCATTACCTCAGCTGTGATGGGACTCCTGACCCCACTGTACCTCAGGAAATCAACACTTTCCTGAGCTTGTGGCATGATAACCAAGATGAGGATATTCAGCTTGTGATGGAGAAGGAGGAAGTGGTCCTAAATGTAAGTGTTAAAATGGTGTATTTCAGTTTGAGCTTAACATATCCTTAACAGCCCCCTGTAACTCTATTTTCCCTTTTTTCATGGCCAAATGACTGGAAGACCTTTAACACCTAGAAGTTTTTCTTCAATTTTTCTATTTTTCTTTAATTACAGATTTATTGTTAACTCTGAATATGTGTATTGACTTTCAATATGCATTTAAGGGATTTGTGTGCTGTATTTCTACACTGAGGTCTAGCATTCCAACACCCATATTCCCTTCCATTTTAAACCAGAGCATACAAGCTCATGTCAGATACAAATGCTTTGGTGGACAGCAGCTTTGTTTTGTAACACTTGAGTCACTAAAATGTCATGTAAGAGCAAAAGTTCCCAGATTTCATTTTTACCAACAGAAGCCACCAGCCACTGATAGCTTGTGAAGCAATTTTAAGCAATCTGTGCCTGCTCTGTAAATTTAAGATTTTATTTTCATTTATGCTGACTTTATGGTGTATTTCAGAAAGTTAAATGGGGTCTTCTGGAAACTGAGGGGGGGAAAGTTGCATGTGTAATACAGGTTTCATTGGGCTGGTTTGGTTCTGAGTTAGATTTCCTGTCTGTTAAAAAAAAAGGTTGTTTTTGTGACTAAAATTTGTTTAGGTACAAAGGAAGTAGGTTTGCCTCATTTTTTATGTTAAGGGTGGTGTCAAGACACATGCTTTTCCCCTGTAAATGTCTTCTAGTTGATTGGGAAGTTGGAGTCTCTTCTCTTGGAGACATCACCAGATGAGATCACAGAAGAACAACGAGAGCAGTACCAGGAATTTATTCTGCAGTTGCAGGATCTGCTTCATAAGAAGTACAACGAGGCTACACAGAACCTGCTCGAAGTGAGTGAGATTTACTGCTTCAAAGTTGGGATATGTGCACATAAGTTTAACTCCCAGTGTCCTTTAATTATGGTTGGCTTTTTTTGGTCCTGAACTGTCACAGAGATGAATCTTGAATTTCCAAATCATGTTTATAGCACTTGCCAGACTTCGTAATTATTCAAAACTCCTGAAAATCTGAACTTTACAGTGGAAAATCTCATCATTAAGTCAGACAAGAATAAACTACCGGGAAATTCTGTGAGATTTGGAGGTGATGAAGACAAGAGGTGCTGGATGAAATTTGTTGACTGTACCAAAAAAAAAGTAGATGTGAAAAGCAGCTCATAATGTTGCCTTGTACACATTTTTTTAACACAAGTTCATGTGATTAAAATATTTTTGAAATTATGATCTTGGGAAAGGTGAAGAGTAATCAAACAAGAAAATGAAGTTGTGCTGGAGAATTGCAGTTGAGCTGCATATGTAGGTAGTGACCTTGCTATTTCAAGAATATTAATCATATATATAAATATGTGTAGCAAAGGAATATTAGTGAAATAGTGAACCAGTTGTGTGTGCACAGTCAAAACTCCCTGCAAATTAAGAAATGTTTAATTATTGTTTACTGAATTTAGGATTAAGCTCCCAATATAATTAGTATTTCACAAGTTTGATGTTGCCTAAATAATAAAATATAGATAAAATAATCTCTGCATGACTCTGGGATAAGAGTCCATTATTGCTCAGTAAATCCTTTTTCTGTTTTTTATAAATTATCCTGAGAATTAGGGAAATAATGGAAGAACCCCTATTTGGCAGTACTTGGCTCACAGAACTTATGAAGTCAGAGGAAAAAGAGGAATGTAGTTCAAATTTTAAGAAACAGATTTGAGTTTATAACTGTTGTGCTTTAGTACATAAATACAAAGCAGCTGGGCTTGGCCTGGTATATTTTATTCCTACATGTATTTTTTATTTATTTATTCAAGTAAATATAAGTAAGTCAAAGTTAAATAAATAACACATTATTTAATTGGTTGTTTTTTGTTTTTTTGTAGACAGCTAGTATGTATGAAGATGCTGAAACTGGGAATATGCACACAGCCATAAAGAATAAAAATAGTACTTTCTGTATTTGGGTTAATCTGAAGAAGAAAGCAAGGTACACTGAAATTATTAATTTGAAATGAGGCCTGGCTTTGTTGAGTAAACACCAAGAATCAATTTCTCATCATCTTTTTTTTTTGTTGTTGTTGTTGAATAGCATCCATTCTGCAGACTCAGTGCTGGCTGTTGCTAAGGAGTGGTTTAGAGATATATAAATTTCTTTCTTAAAATGCAATAGCAGAACCCTGTTACTGCCAGAACAAATTTGGGAGAAAAACAGTAAGACTTATATAGAGAGTTGAAATCCCTCTGGAAGCAGTGTTTCTTACTGATGAATTTAATATTTTCTAAGTTGTTCCAGTTGCTTGCAAAGCAATGAATGATACTTTGTGCTCACATTTTAGGGCCTCGGATGCACTGTCATTTCTGAATGTAAGTTTTGTGATTTTATTGGATTACCATTAAAATGGTACATTTTCAAAATGAGATTTTTGAGCAGACTTCCTACTCCCACTCCATAAATAAGGAATAAGTTATTAAAAGGATTTTAGCTTGACTAAAGACCTGTTGCTGTGAGTTTTGTTAGGATAAGTAGAAGGGTGGGTGCTGAGCAATGTCAAACTGACCTGCAGGAAGAGCCCATATGGGTTAAGTGTTAAAGCCTTTTGGCCAGCAGAGAGATGCACTTAAAATATTCAACCAACAATTAAAATTATAAGTGTTGCTTTACTAGAAGATTTTTAGAACTTGTGACCAGCTTATCTTATCCAAAAATAAGTACTATTAGAATTATTTTGAAAGGTGCTGAGAGTGATGTAACACAGACAGCTCTGCAGGGATTTTCCCAATAAATCAGTGAGTTTTACCAGGATTGTAGCTTCTAGAAGAGCTGCCCTCTGATCCTGCCTCATTGTCATCCTGTCAAGACTTATTTTGAAATTTCTTATGCCCTTGATGCAGTTGTGGCTTTGCTGGAAGGTGTTACAGACAGCTGCCAGCACAAGCACTGTGACATCCCACAACATTTCTCAGACAGTGCAACAAATCCCAAAAGAGATTTGACCGTTTGTGAGGGAACACCACGTGAAGTGCTGCCAATCTTACCAGGGCCTGTTGTTGTTGTCACTGCCTTTGGCAGGTTCAAGAACCACGTGTTCCAGGAGGCAGGGCATGGCTTTGACCTGCCCAAATCCCTGGCTCTGAGCAGCGTGGCCATTCGTGTGCTGCACACCCGCTATGACCACGTGTCTCCCCTGTGGGTGCAGTGCCAAGGGCTGCCACGGCAGGAGGCCTTGGACAGTGAGGAGTCAGCTGAGCATCCAAAAGGCACTGGGCAAGAACCAGGGGAAGAGGAGGAGAAGGGCAGGGAAGAATCCAGCGTGCCTGCTGCAGATGAAACATCTTCTGATGGGAGAAAGGTAGGTAAAGAAACTCCTCAAAGGATACCCTACACTGCTCCTGTTAACTTGGAGCTCGCTCACAGTGTCCTGTGCAGGACAGCCAAATCCTTAAATGTTTCATAGGAAAATGCAGCTTGTGTCAGCAGTCTCATAGATCTTCTCTAGGGGATGGATAGTAGAAAGGGAAGTTTGGACAAGGGGTGCAGTTGGCATTTGGTTGGTGGTTTAAGAGTAAGATCAAGCATGAAGTGCCATTTCAAGACACTTCTATAAATCTCTGGCATATGTACAGATGAATGGATTCTGCTTCTGCAGAACTGACAGCCCCACAAAATCTCTGCAGGAATCCAATTTTAGGAGAATTTGCAGTGTGCAGTGTAAGATTCAGAGTTCAGCAGGTGTTAGCTGTGGAGGTGCCTGGTTGTTCCATGTCTGTGTGCTGACCCTTTGCTGTTAGAGGGCTTTTCAAATACTATTTCTGGCTGCCTCTTCCTCAGCTCTCTTCCATGGAATATGTTGGCTTTAGGTGTGATGGAGGTTGCTTGGTTTTGTGTTGTCCATACTGCATTTGGGGTTTTCACTTCGTGTATCACCTGTGACTTTTAGATAAGTGTCCTGTGTTCTCTGCCTAAAATTTCTGCAGTGATAACTGACAAAACATCAAGTTTTAGGTCTTCTTAGTATGTTTGGAGCAATTTTACAGGTTATTCTGAATGGAAATCTTAAGTGAATAAATTCTGGGATCCATACAAGGATCGAACCTCTGTTCATGATCATGGCTTTTCTCCTTTTCAGTCCCCAACATCTTTGTAATGAATCAATGCTTGAAATCCTACTTCTCTTGGTTTCTTTTGTTTTGTATGACAAATCTTATCTTTTGGCACTTTTCACCTACTTTTCTCAGACTTTATTTAAGCTCCTTCATTTTATTCCCTCTCTTTTTCTTTCCCAGGTCTTGTGCCCTTTCTCTCAATCAATTTTGTGAATTTTCCTCTTCCCACTGAAGGCTCCACTTCTTTCAGCTTCTGTCCTCTCACCTTCCTGTCCTGCTTGAGGAGATGTGTGTTCTTCCCACCAGGGCACAGAAGGTGCTGTGCCTCCAGAGAAGTCTGCTGTGGCATGGATGAATCTATGTGTGGGTTGGATATTTGTATGGAAATCCAGGGGAATGTTTCTCAGCATCCTCCTGTCTGGCTGTGCCCTGAGCTTCCCCACATTCCTGTGTGTAAATACAGTGAAATACAATGTGAAAGGGAAAAGGTATCATGGGCCAAGCACAGGCCAAAGCTGCAGGTGGGTTCTGGTACAGTTTCAGTGTTGGGTTGAATTCAGCCTCGACTTGCATTTTACTTGGTGCCACTCTGGTGGCTGTAAAACCAGCAAAACCACAACTTTTGAGTGCATACTGTGCTGAAAAAGTGTTGGGTGCTTGTTTGCACTCAGGGAGCTCAAAATGGAATTTGCTGTGGAAATGAAGTAATTACTTTGTCTCTATAAATCTAGTTCCAAGTTAGAGAGTACTTTAATCAAAATATTTTTGCTAGCTAGGTAGAAATTATTTCTCTTAAAGCCTTGACACTGGAGCAAGATTGGTACAAATGTTTCTGTATCCCTTCTCCTCGGGCCTCCTTGAAGGAGGTGATACCTTCTTCATTTGTCTGACTAATGGAAAAATGTCTCTTGCTTTTTGTCTAGGAGAGTGCTGCCTCACTGAAAGAAAACAGCAGTTACACAGATAATGCAAAAGAGGCAGAGGAGGAAACTGAGAAGAATTCAGACATTTTGGATGTGACATCACAAGGTACTTGGTTATATTTTACATGCTGCACTACTTAGTACTTAGGCTAAATATTTTATATGTTAAAAATTGTTCCCTGTGAGTGTGGGGAGGCCCTGGCCCTGGCTCTGGTGGTTGCCCAGAGCAGCTGTGGCTGCCCTGGCAGTGTCCAAGGCCAGGCTGGATGGAGCTCTGAGCAGCCTGGGATAGTGGAAGGTGTCCAGGGGGCTGGAACTGGACTTTAAGGTTCCTTCCAACCCAGGCCATTCTATGATCCATGGAAACACTGCAACTTCTCCAAAGTTTATAAATATAGGGATGTTTTGATAACACTTGGGTTTTGTTGACATTTTTATTAATGATTGTTAAGTGAGAGATAACAGGATTGTTAAGGGAGAGATAACAGGACAGAGAGGAAAATGGAGTTTGTCCCCACACTTGTTTTTATTTATTTATTTATTTTTATGCTTATGTACATGTTTATCATGTTTATATACATATGTGGATTATTGTACCTATGTGTATGGGTGAGACACACAATCTATGATGATTCCAATGCATATCATGGCAGGCACTGATGTAGTATGGGGTGTTACTGAGTATTATGGGTGCTTAAACTGAGAGGCCCTAATTCTAGGAAATAAAACTGTTCATGTGTCCCATATAATTTGCAGATTTCTCCAGTGTTGTGGTGTTGTCCTTTGGTTTAATAACAGTGAGTTTTCTTGTGCTACTGGCTTAAATAAAACAACTGCAGACAACTATTAGCATAATTTAGCTCTACTTCACAGCCTTTTCTCCTGGTAAAAAAACCAAACCCCACCCTACAACACTTTGAACTGAGCACAGTCCAGAGAACCAGTTGTCAGACTAGACCCTAAAGTAAGGTTTTCAAGAGAATATAAAGGACTTGGGCCTCATGTAGAGGAATTTGTATTTTACTTCTGTCAGACTTTGAAAAGCCCTGCCACAGATTTAGGTGAAGTGGGTGTGCACCAATACCAATTATACCTGAGTGTTTTCCAGCTTGTTCATCTGTTTTAATAAGGAATGAAGGAAAAAGCTGCTTTTTCTGGCATGTTCATGGTTTGCAAACCCTTTCAATCACTTTTGAGAATAGCAGTGAAAGGATGCTCAGTTACCTTAAGTTCAAAACAAGGAGCCAGGTAAATGAGGGTTAAAAACCAGAAATGCAACAACAGAGAAGAGTGACAGTTTCTCTGGATTTATCCTTACTGTACCACTGTTAAGGAGATAAATTACCTTGGGACAATAAATAGTTTCTTTAGAAGATACTTATATATTTTTGCATTATTATTTTAAAAAACGAGTTAAAGTGTCAACTAGCACTGTAAAATGCAGCGAAATGTTTTTTTACTTCTGGTAAGTTTGCTGTTCAGAATAACTACAAAAGGACATTATGGTGATGTGTGATACAGTAGAGTAAAACCTCTGCAGAATGTAACTAAATCTGACATGAAATTAAAACCATTTTGACTTTTTTTTTTAAAAACTTGAAGACAATTTATAGAGAGAGTTGGCATTTTTTGATATGGTCTTATTCTCTCAGCAAATTTCATAACAATTACAGTAGCTGTTTTTACAGTATTGAACACTTTTTTTCTTGATTCCTGTCACCAGTAACTTTTCTCCTCCTGTACCATCCCATGTGATGTTTTATGTGAGCTGGTTTGGTTTTTATAAAGAAAATATTTATGGCCAATTTTGTCCACAGTGTTTTAGTTTTTCCAACTAATTAAACCTTAACTTCATACATTTGTGATATATACATAATTATGCATAGAGAAAAAATGAATCCTTTGTTTTCTGAAAATTGTGTTTCATGTTAAATCCCTCTTGCTCTTCCTGATTACCATGTCTTTCACCTTCAGCACATGACCTTTTGGTGCCTTAATTTTATATATCTTTTTATTTGCATCATTTCTTTTCATATCAATGCAATCTTACTAAACCCATCCAGAACCTACTGTATTATTTC
>VXBI01013144.1:148743-158989 GCA_013397375.1 Toxostoma redivivum | reverse complement strand
TTCCTTCCTTCCTTCCTTCCTTCCTTCCTTCCTTCCTTCCTTCCTTCCTTCCTTCCCTCCTTCCTCCCTTCCTTCCGCACTTCTGCACTTCCGCACTTCCTTATTTTTATGGAGTTGTTTTTTTTTAATTTTAAATTAGCCCCTCTGTTTATACCACACGTATCTGTTCTTCACGTCTTTGTGCATGTTAAAAATATTTCTGTCATGGTTTATCATAGGTTTGGTTGCCCGATGGCCCTTTCCTAGGAAAGGAATTCCACTGGGTCCCGTTCCAGTGGGGTGGCTGCGCCCCCTTTCCCAGCAGAGCCTGCCAGTCCTTTTTTCCAGCAGCTCCAGGCCATGTCAGGAGCAACTGGGAGCAACTGGGAGCAGTGAGGACCAGAGCCAGGATTGGCCACCACCATCCCAGACTGGGAGCAGCCACATGGCCAAGACTGTCCAGCCAAAAATTGGCACGGCCAGAGACACCAGCACGTGGCTGTGGCTGCCTCAGCGTGGCTCACAATGGATGATGTTGTTTAGCCATTTTGAGCCGTGACAGATAAAAACAGCATCAGCAGCATTTTTTGGTTTTGGCGCTCCATATGAAGAAAAGTGCTGAGTAGAGCCAGCAGCCAGTAGGGCTCACACAGGATCAGTGGGGACCACCTCACCAGCAGCGACTGATCTCTCCAATGCAGAGCCTGGATGAGATCAACTTTTAAACTGCCAGACTCTATAAAAACTATTTCAGGTGATAAAGCATGAGAACAAATGAACCTACGATCACCAGTTATCTCCCAAATCAGAAAAAAACAAGGTGAAGACTTATAGAGACAACAGCATGGGATTCAAGTCAGTGAGGAGGAGTCAAATCTTAGATGGGAGAGGATTGAGAAGGTGCCTTAGTCTTAGGCTGAAATTCGTTTTTGAGAGCCTATGGTGGAGATATAGTTGATATATCAGACTTTTTTTCCCCCTGGAACTCATGGAAATGCATTGGGGGGGATGTACGGTTCTAACACAACTATGAGCTGAGGCACCAGTATTGAAACAAGTAGATGTTGCTATGATCCAATGAGAAACTTGAACAGAGAGAAATGAGAAACCTCATCCCAGGAATAAAAGGAAAAAACCTCTGTTCCCAGAAATGGATAAAAAGAACTTTTTGTTNAATGAACCTACGATCACCAGTTATCTCCCAAATCAGAAAAAAACAAGGTGAAGACTTATAGAGACAACAGCATGGGATTCAAGTCAGTGAGGAGGAGTCAAATCTTAGATGGGAGAGGATTGAGAAGGTGCCTTAGTCTTAGGCTGAAATTCGTTTTTGAGAGCCTATGGTGGAGATATAGTTGATATATCAGACTTTTTTTCCCCCTGGAACTCATGGAAATGCATTGGGGGGGATGTACGGTTCTAACACAACTATGAGCTGAGGCACCAGTATTGAAANATTAGCAAACCAAAACCACTACAATTACAAATATATAAGATCTCACCTCATATTTTTACAGTACATGTAGGTTCAACCATTTGAAATGAAGTTTTATTTGCTCAAAATAATATTAAAGGAATGCATTTCTAAAAGTAAAACATTTGGGACTGTGAGATTTGTGCTTCTATGTGGAATGGAGATATGTGGTAACTTATATGGATTGTGGATGTCTAACTGGAGCCATTCAGCTTGCAGACACATTTTAGGTTTATAATAAAATTCTAATCAATTAAATATGCATATTTTCCCTGTGAAAATAAACACAGCTAAGGTCTCTGTGGAAAAGCTGTGGTGAATTTTTTATTTTTCTGAAGATAAACATAGCAGTGACCACTCAGGTTCTGGCATTTTATTGGCAATTCAGAACACTGATTTCCTCAGAACATCATTCATAATGTCATTACAACATAAATTGTAGGGGTCACTCAATATATTCAGGATTTTTTGTATTTATTGTGTTTGCTGTTGTAGTAAACCAATATTCACTGAAGTGTACCTTGATTAAGTCTGGGTCAAAGTAAGGGCCAGAAAGGAGGAAAGATCTGCTGCATTGGCTGCAGAAATTTATCCCATTAAAACAAAAAGTTGTCATTCCATAGGAAAGCTGATTTCGCTGAAAACAACCTTTACATGTGCCCTGAAAGAACCAAACAATTTGAAGGCTCTGAAGGGTATCCCCAGACTCAGCCAAAGTTGTGCCACACTTTTTCCTCCTTCACATTCCTGCCATAGGGTGAGCTCTTCTCTGCAGTAAAAAGTTCTCATTATTCTGAACCAAATTATACATGCTTCAGTGTTTTAATTTTACAAAATAATGCACATTTCCATAAATTTAAAAAAAAGAAAAAAAGTGGAATCTATGGGAACAAAGGGATTTGTTCATCACGTTCTTTAAAATTATTCAAGTGAGAAAGTGTTTTTTTCCTCACTTCCTTCTACCTTTGCTTCTCTCCTACAGTGCTTTGGACTGCACAGATGTCATCTCTGGCTCCAGATTTGCAGCCACAGGTCTGGAGACTGCAAAATTAACTTCATTATGTTTGGCTTATTCTTATGGCCTTCCCTAATTTTCTCCTACTGGCTCCAGTTGGGAGCACATTGGGTCAGATGGCATTTGGAGTGGACAAAATGGTCAAATCATACACAGCTTTCTCATTGCCACACAAACTCTTATGGCCGGGACAAATCTCTCTGCATTTGGTAATTTTTCAGATTGGCAAGCCCTAGGCTACTCAGCCACTGCCTGAAAATGAACATTTAATCATTCTGGTCACCAGCTATAAAAACTTTCCAGGTTCTTCTATGTGCTCCAGGTCAGTGTGTATTGGATTTGTAAGCCCATCCCATTTCTGCAATGCCAAGTGATGCTGGTTTGTTCTCTACTCCTCTCCTAATAACTCTTAGATTTGTTTTTCCCCTCATCATTGCTTTAGCATTCATGGGGCTATCTATCATAATCCCAAGATATTGCTACCAAGCAGTAACAACTCTCTTTTTGTATGTGAAATTAGGTGTCTTTGCCACCATTCACAGTGCTTTATATTTATGCACATGGATTTACCAGACACTTTATTACCAGTCACACTGTTTTATAAGGTTTTCCTATAATGTTTCATGCTCTGCCCTGTCTTCACATTTCCAGCTAACTTAATACCATCACAAAATTTGGTTTCTTCACTGCTCCTCTCCTTTTGCAGGTAATTTATTAAAAGTATAAAAATGTTCCAGTGCAGGGATCTGCAGAACTCAGATGACCTCTCTCTGCTGAAAGAACTGGTTATTTCTCCCTGCACTTTGTTTCTTACCTTTTTAGCATTTACCCGTCTATTCATGGAGCTTCTTTTTTACACTGAGGTTTCTTAGTTTTCCTAAAGTCTTTGATCAGGGGCTCTGTGTAAAGTCTTTTTGGAAATCCAAATAGACTCTATCAAGCAGATAATTCCTGTGCCATTTCAATTACCATCTCATTTCCTTTTGCTTTTAAGTTGATTGAATATTCTCTACTGCTGTTTGGAATTTCAGTTTTATTTCTCAGTTCAGTTTCTACCAGTGAACCTGCTCTCCACGTCTAAACTAATATATTTTTACCTGCTCTGATATTCAAGGTTCTTTACTGCTTATTTTCTCCTGACATATTGATTATGGCCTGCAACCTACTCTTGATAACAGATTTCAATGCCCAAGTGAGACAGATTGTTCTAAAATCTCTTATTCTTCCTCTCAAGTATTTTCTCATGTACTCCAGAAAATCAAACTCCTTTAGATTAAAACTCTTCTCTTTTTAAGTGTGGTTAAGCAGAGAGGGATGAAGCTTTTAAGACCATCATCTCTAATTCCCATTAATGCTGTCTCATTCACTTTTTGTGGGTGTCCACCTCTCTCTGCAGATATTTACCAGTTCTTATCCTTGAATGGAACAAAAATTGGTTGAGACAGTTCTCTTAAGAATTTCCTAATACCATGTTTTACAGACCCCTTGCACACCGTGAATTTTCAGTCCATGACTAAGTCTACAAAAATAGGAAAATAAATCTGCACTTATTAACAGTATTATAAATTATTAATACCAATGTTTCTCTCAAATCTGTTTAGTGAGGTTTGTACTCAAGCCCTCCTGCATCCAAGTAGTACCTCCCTCACACCTCACACAATCTGCTGAGTAACCAGGGCTTAGCTGCAGAAACATTTTATTTTTCACTTATTTATCATTGTTTTTGTCACCTCAAAACTGACCCATAGCAAATTAAACTTACTGCAAGAAGACTCCTGAATACAGTTTGGAAAACCACCTACTGGTGGATAAAAGGAGCACCTTTCTACACCAAGCAGTTGAACAAGATTTCCCAAACATAGTGGGTAAAGGGGTAGGGAAATATTCCAGATTCTCATAGAATCAATAAAATCAGGGATATGCTAACCTCACAGCAAAGCTTCTCAGGAGTTAAAGAAAGGACAAAGCAAGGGAGCTGTTAAGGACACAAAAGCAGGAATAAGATTTTTTTTTCCTTTCTCCTTGCATTTCCATATTGATTCTTAGCTAGAAGTTCCTCTTCTCTACCTTTTTTATCTGTCTGAGTGCAGCTGCTGGGTTTTCAATACAAACATACATCATGCCCTATCAGACAGCACTGCCTTCCACAGGTGATGGAGCGTGGTGGACCTAGGCAGACACCAAAGCCCCTCATAAATCCTCACATGTGAGAGCAAGAATAGAGCATGAGGGGCATCATAAGAGGGGATGAAAAACAAACTTTGCCACAACAATTAAAACTAGATTTCTGCTGGAATTAAAGCGCTCTTCTCGCTCACTTGAGCTGAAATTAAGAGAAAGGGATTGAACAGATGTGCTGCTGTGTCGTGGAGATAATCAATCTACCAGAATGTGCAGCCCTGGCACAGGTAAAGCTGCTAAAGTGGGGACAAAAGGAAAGAGAAACCAGGATAAACGAAAATCCAACTACTTCTTGTAGTAGTTTATCAAATGCATATCCTCTCAAATATACGTGGAATGAATTTTGAACCTGGATTGTAGGTTTTTCATATTCACACACGTTGTCATCCTCAGGAGCTGAGGACAGTGGGAGCAGCCAGATGGAAAAGGGACATAATTCACTCCCCAGGATACTGAGGGGAACTTGCCCTGCTTCCATGCTGGTAAGTAACACCATGACTGCTGCTGCAGTTTCATATTCTGACTAAAATTGCACCCAGCCTGACAGCCTTTACCTGCCTTTGAAGCATTTCCTCCACCCTCTAAATGGCTAAAGGGTTGTTCTTGATAATATTCACTTGACAGCACAACATTAGATGTGTAAGCTATTGTACCTCTGTGCCTCCTACACATGTATTTTTATTTTTTTTTCCAAGAGCTAGCCATCATAAGGCAATTTTTAAGATTCAGAAAGCTTTCTTCAAATATAAATAATCAAAGGGAGATTTGGCTGACTGAAAGCTTAAAGCTTTTTGGGTTTTTTTTTCCTAAGTTTACTGAATTGTCAAAGAAAGTTACAAGATATTTGTAACAGATAAGACCTAGAAGTGATGAAATTCTGCTTAAATTTAACTGTAGGCTTTGTTGCAGCAGTGTTTCTGTACTTGTTCTTTACTTACTCTGAGGAAGCTCTGACTATTGTTACGCAATTTTGAACATTTTTCTCTTGCAGAGTCTCTTCTCAGACATAACCAGGGTGAACATCAGTGTCCACCAGGACTTCTCCCTGGGAAGGAGCATATTTAGTCAAAGATATTATTGGACAAACACAGCCTCCTGTATATATTGTAAATCAGAATTTTTACAGAATAGTACAATTTTACTAAATAAAAAGCAAACAGGCACGTTTAGCTCAGTGAGGATAAACAAAAATAAGCCACGAAAAAAATCATAAGAAAACAATCTTGGATTCATTCTAAAGTTTCTTTTGTTTATTCATGTATTAATGTTGTTTTGCTAAGCCAGCTAGCAAAAGTGTTAGGGCTGGTATTCAGAAACATAACGTAAGAGATCCTCCACAACAAAAAAAACTCTGTTTTTTTCTCTACTTTGCCTATTTACTTGCTAAGTTGCTCTTTGCCACATTAATTAGCACATTAAAATTTAATTCTTATTAGCTACTGAAATCACTTGGCAAAACCTTTCTCAGCAAGCATTATCCCATTACCAAGTTTATATTCTTGAAATTTAACATTAAGTGGTATTTTTAACCAGGAGCAGTACAATATAACAGAATACTGTGTGTTTATTCTTCCTGCTAATAAACAATCAAGGTCATTCAAACCTTTCTGAGATAATTATCAAAGTGTGTACAGTGTGAGCTGCCATGTTCTAAGTAATCCTTTCATGGAATTCCTTCTTTCCTTTATCCTAAATTTCTCACTAGTGCACATCTGGGGTTTACTAAATTGCTTTTCAAGATTCCTGAAAGAGCACCATTGCAATGGAGTGTCTTACCATAGCCTGTATTTAAATCAATTTAATTCAATTCTACAAACCAAGCAGATTTATACAGGTTTAAACAGGTCTCAGGAACACACTGAGGATAGACATGTGTTAACAATGTGATCCTTTTTATCATAAATAAATTGGGGTGGGGGGAAAGGAGAAAGGAGAGAGAAATAATACTTTGGAACAAAAAAAATATTAATAGAAAACAAGTCATATCCTGCTCAAAGTTGAATTACTGTAAATATTTAAGTAAAGTTTTCCCTAAGGTTTCAAGTATTACTCAGAGAATTCAAATGTTTAAGAAAATCACTTTGGGAAGAAAGCGAGAAGTTTCCCTGACTTCCAAGGACTTCTAAAATACCTTTATACTTTAATACATGGGAAACTACTTTAGAGAATCTGGACAAAGAGAATCTTCTCCTTCTCAACACCATTCTGCACAGTTAGGGTGTCAATTTTTTATGCTTCAGAAAACAGTGTACAAAAAAAGTGTAGGAAACAGAAATTATCTAGTTGTTACTGCTGCTGAGAGCAGGAATCATGGATGAGACAATTAAACCCAATGATTGCTGTGAAATGTGTCTTCTCTTGACAAGAGCTTGGAAAATGAAATATTTGTTTAATTAAAACTATGTGCACTTCTTGAAAAATCAGTGGAGGTTAATAATTTTTCTGTGGTTATTGGAGCCATAGAGGAATAATTGGGGCAACTGTTTAATGGTCAATTTGCTCACTATATCAGACACTTGGTGTGCTGGGGTTCCTTTCAGGAGGTGGGAGGGTTTGCACTTTTGCTTCCTTTGTTAGCACATTTATTCTTTCCTTAAAATCAAACAAGTTTTCAGTTAAATCTGCAAATTTACTCTTAACTGGAAGCTCATTAACAAAGGGGTGTGCTTCAATACTATCATTCGAGGGTATTTTGAGCATTAAAGATGCACAAAAAAAGAGTAGGCTGGAGTGTATAACAAGAGATCAATAAACACCCCCTGCCAACCAAAACTGAATATTTATTAAGGCAATTATTAAATTGCAGTCTGAGATAATGTCAGTTTTCTGTAATTTTATTTTAGGAAAAAAAGTGTATCAAGCTGAAGTTTAAATTTTCTGAACAGCAGCAAGATTAAGAATCTATGGAAAGAATCTATGAGGTTTGTTCTTGAGCAGCTGTAGGGAATTATGGTTACCTTTATGGTAAAGTGTTTTCTTCAGTCTCATTTACAATGTGTAAATTAGTTCCTACATATTCACCACATGTTTCAGAGAGATCCAGGGTGACACCTTCTAAAATAAATAAATTTTACTGTAAGGTTTCCTTCCTGAAACTGAATCTCTCTCCCAGAAAGGTTGCATGTTGGGGTTTTTTTACAAGAAGATACTTTTGGTATTTTATATCTAGGTTGCTTGCAGTTGACCGTAGAATTTTTAAAAGTACACTAAAATCTGCATATTAATTTATTTGCTTTTCAGTAAAACACACAAATGTTCTCTAACATAAACACTGCAATGGAGAGGATTCTTTTTGACTCTATAGCTACTTGATATGATGGAAAAAAAGAGGAAGGTGAAACATTAATCTGACAAAGGTAGCAGAATACTGATATAAGTCATACAGGAGGCACATATTGCTTGAAAGGTGATGAACTTCACATCAAGATACATAAAGAATATCTTCAGGCTTTAAATAACATCTTGGTAAACCCATTAAAGTGTTTGAATAGCCACATACAGGTGGCATATCTAATTTTCTAGTACAGGAAATTATAGCTTGGATGTCTTTCAATTCAGGTCTCAGATGCTGTGATGATGGTTTAAGTTCCTGAGTCAGACATCAAGTGCAAATATGTTTTTTTCACTGCAGGATCACATTCCTTTCTATTTCATTGCTCACAGAGAAATAGTACCACACACATGAAGTGATTTTAGCTTAGGTTTTGTTTGGGGATTTTTCTATGAAAGGTTGGGAACTCTTTCTTTCTTTCTTTCTTTCTTTCTTTCTTTCTTTCTTTCTTTCTTTCTTTCTTTCTTTCTTTCTTTCTTTCTTTCTTTCTTTCTTTCTTTCTTTCTTTCTTTCTTTCTCTCCTTCTTTCTCTCCTTCTTTTTCACTCTCTCTTTCTTTTTCTCTCTTTCTCTCTTGTTTGTTTTTTGGGGTTTTTTTTGGGGGGGTGGGCAGGTTTGTTGGAGGTTGGTTGGTTGGTAGTGTTGGGTTTTTGAGGCAGTGGGGTATACACCTTAAGAATTTCAGACGAGACCAGGAAAAAAATCTTTCATTTCAAAAACCTTCATGGCTACAAGAACCAGAAGATCACGCCACAATATTCAGGCAGCAATAGATATAATGCCACACCCCATTTCTTTACCAAAATTACTGATATAATCTTGAATACAGGATCATAATTAGTCCATAAGCTCTCTTTAGATATTACTTAACAGACCACCCAAAGTTTTAACCCAGTGCTAGGAAAAGCCCTGTCAGATGAATTATTACTGAAATCTTGGTTTCCTGGGGAAAATCTGGAATGTTATGCCCTATGCCAGCTTTCCAAAAGAGGAAGTGCCTAGGCAGAATAGCAATTGGATTCCTAATTGGATACCTGTCCCTGTTAATGTGGCAGAAGAGGCTGCAAGAGCCTCAAGAAAGGGACAATTGAATAATGCAATTTAGAAAATCTTACAATGTGTGTCCTTCTAGAAACATTTTTCAGGAACTGGTGCTCAGCTCCAAGCTGGAGTCAGAAAGTGTCCTCCTCCAGATGTTCCCAGTTCAAAATTTAATGTCTCTGAAAGGCTCACTTTACCCAGATTTTCAATTTTCTTTGTCCAACTTAGAGAACAAGAGATGCACAAAAACACACAAAAGTAAAGACGAATTAATATGTATGAGTTAAATGTTAATGTGCTAATAGTATGAGTTAATTATCTCTTCTGGCCCCAGACTTTGAGAATCCATTTAAAATACAATATTACCCAGAACAGATAGGATGCTTTACTCTAAAAAAAAAAAAAAAATTCGGCATAATTAATATTCAGTAAAAAGGAAAGGCTGGGTGATTACCTTACAATTTCTTTAACCTTTGCACAAATAAACACATTAATGTCAGTTGTTTTCTTACATGTGCTTGTTCATTTCATATGAACATCCTACAAATGCATTTCCGTACTCTACAAGAGACAAAATTGGCAAATACTAAATTTTAAGCAGGTGATATTCATGGGAATGAATTCCAGATTCCATCATGATCACAGCCTCAGTAGAAATTTGATTCTAGCTGTTATATTTTCCTAGTGAGCTGATGAAAGCAGATGATCTCTTGCTGTGAGAGGGATCCTCCAAAGGGCTGAGTGTTGATCTAACTTTGAAATTACACACTGAAATTTACTTCAACAGCACGCATGGAATCTAATCAAAAACTGCCACCACAAATTCAGGTTTTATGAACAAGTGCTGACAGCTACTTACAGATATTGAACAGATCAGCAACAGTTTGTAACTATTTTATAGAGTATAGACTTTAAAATAATTAAATGTGAGAAGCAGGGGAGCAGAAAAATCTTAGTTTACTCTTTAAAAATTATCTTCTCAATTTTAGAAAGTACGGCTATTCTGACTTTACTCCAGCTTGCTAAGAACCAAGGGAATCTAAAAAAATACATGGATAAAAAGCATTCATTCTAAGTATGTTAATCTCCAATTTGCCAAAAAAGAATAAGAAACCCTAAACTCTCTGAATTAAGGGTATTTTGCTCATTTTTCAGCCTTTTGGGGATAAGATACAATCAATTTTTCTGAGGAAATTACATTCATTTTATATTTATTTATATACATA
>VXBI01013144.1:118201-148690 GCA_013397375.1 Toxostoma redivivum | reverse complement strand
ATAGATAGATAGATAGATAGATAGATAGATAGATAGATAGATAGATAGATATACTATGCAGTCCATAAAGTGAAAAGATGGAGTGCACATATTTTATTAGTAAAAAGCTATAATAATTTATATTACTCAGCTTTTTCATCTTCTTTACAGTTTAGTGGTGTCAAATCACTGAAAGCCTTTTATCCAGTGAAATCAAAGCTATAAGAATTGTGTGATAAATACTTAAATAAAAATGTTAAATAAATGTGATAAATAAATGTGTCCCCTGAGACCCAGGGAGCAACAGATTATTAGGAAACCAATCTGATTATTTTTTTTTAACTCGTTAATTTGAAAAAACAGGTACTTAATTACACTAATGGAAAGGTGTGAAAATTAACTCCTAAGGAAAGAGGGAGTTATATAATTAATTCTCCTTTGCTTTAATTAAGACTAGCAGGGAAACTATGTTTCTTTTGTTAAGACAATAAAGGAATTTTGTCTTTACCTGATGCTGTTTCTATGCCTATGTAAAACATAACTGTAGAAGAGCAGATGTGTGTCTAAGGATATTTTCCAGAAATAAGTGTCTCAAAGTGCTAAATCCTGTCTGAAATTCAGGATAAAGCTATAAAAGGAGAAATGTATTCTCTTCTACCTTTGAGTATCTCCAGCCTGTAGAAAAAAGACAATTGAGAGCTAAATGAGTGAAATTGTTAACAATTTCCAAAGACTCCATGATTTGCAACAGAAGCAATTGCTGGTTTAAGGCTATTACTGAATTGCATTGCTGAAATGGATCTCTCAAATTTGACAGTCCAAATAGATGCACTGAAGTCCACAAGACAATGACAACATAATAAGCATTACTTAATGACATCACCTACCTTCATGATGTTAAAAAATATGTAAAAGGTCTGAATTCCAGAAAGTCCATTGACATCTGTAATTAAAATGTCATGTAAATCATGCTTGTACACACCCATTTTCCCTCTCTTCCCCTTTACAGTTACAGGAACAACACAAATTCAATTAAAAAATACCGTAAGACCAGTTTAGGGCTGAAAACTACAGGAAACCACAAAGGAAATACTTCCTGCTTTGGAGACAAAAACAATTTGCTAGCCATGATGTGAACAATTCCACAACTTCTCCCCTTAGAAACAGATTTTCCAAGGTATATTTAATGTACTTGCACAGGCTTGGCATTCCTCATGCCTTTTCCTTCGGCTTCCTGTGGAAATCTGTCACCATCTGTCTTTTCACTGATCAGCTCTTCCCAGATTGTCTCTTGTGTGGGCACACAAGGTATTTACCAGGTTGTCCTAAGTTTATCCCTATAGAAACTGGTTGTTCTCCGCCCCACCACTCCACTAAGATAAGCAGGAAGCTGCTCCAAAGAGGCTTTCTGTTCCAGATGGAAATCCCTGGACAGCTGAGGAAGCCTCTTTAGGAGATTCCAGGAGTCCAGACTTAAATTTCACAACATTTCAGCTTCAAACCTTTGTTCTGTTTGTGGGCAATCCAGGTGGGTTCACTATGTTTATGTGATTTATAGGGAAATTGTGACAATCAGAACATTAAACATTAAACATCAAGTTTCCCACTTGAGGCATCTGAGCTACTTGCCCCTCCTGAAAATAAAACCTTCAAATTATAATCCCTGTTCTTAAAACTTTACCATAGATCTAGGCAACTAAGCTTCTTCACATTGTTAAAACCCATTATGTACCTCAATGATTCTTTTTAAATTCCTAAATACTGAATGACAGTTTTACACTAAGGTATTCATACATTTTTAATAACTCTAAACAGGATCATGAAATTATAGAAATAATTTCTATAATATCATATATTTTATGAATATGTGTATATATGAAACACTACGAAACAATCTGACCTAGATTTTTATTTTTCCTAAGCCACAAGATTGTTCCTCATTTCATGACTGTGGACAGTGGGAGAAATGAGTGGTCAGTAGTACATTTAATTACTTTGGCACTAGTGTGTTTTAGAGTTAATTAAAAGATGTTAACATATTTTCCCCACAAGTGGACATGAGAAAAAAAGAAATTAAATCAGGAAAGAGAAATTTCTTATGTTGCTTCTTTTCATTTTCTTCACTTGCCTTTAGAAACCCACTGGATATTATATTTACCAGAATAAAACGTGATGCATGAAGGGGAAAAAATAAACACTTACTTCTCTGTGAATTTGAGTATAGATACTAAACAAAATTTTAAAATTTATCCCTGACACAAAGTATTACACTCTTCTTCCTTCCAGGGGAGAGCCCAACAGCCAGCAGTGCATGATCCCAAATCAATATCAGGCTTGACAGGACACAGAGCTGATCAGCTGCACCAATTCTTCAGGAAACGTTCCTCCTCCTCTGAAGTGATGAAAGAAACAATATCAATACCACTCTGACAAATCAGCAGTGCAAAATATGGCAGGAAATAACCTGTTTCAGACTGTTTCTTGCCATTTTATTAAAGATCAAATCAAACTTGCTATCCTCAGTGCACTCTCTTTTACCCCAATACAAGAAACATAAAAATCATATTTTAAAGCAAGGGAGAGTACCCATCTGTTGCACTGATGATTGACAGAAATCCCATTTCTGAAAGCTGAAATGGCAGATGGCCTTTCCTGATCCTCATCAGATGGATTTGTCATAAAAGGAAATGTGTCCTTTCATTTGACATCCTCTTTCCCATTGATTTCCAGATGACAAATAACTGGAAATGCACTGAGAAATAAACAAACCATGGCCTTGGACTTTGTTTCATGGGGACTGGGGATTTTCTTGAATTTCAATTTAATTTTCCATTAAATGAAGATATACTGTAATACAGTCAACTTCAGAGGGGTTTTGAAATGAGCCTTTTAATTTCCCCGTACAAAAAATGCATTTAAAAGCTGAACTTTTGCAGAATGCCAATGGAGTTATTGCTGGAGAGTTCAATCTGAAGTTGTGGGCACATACTGTGGTAAAGATATTTACCTTCTTTCAGTATTATTATTTAGAACATGGTTTTAGTATTGGTTTCTTTCCTAATACTTCCATTTCAGAATACAATTATCTATTTAAAATGGTTGGATTTTAGGTTTTACTTCATATTTTGAATCAGGGGGAAAGTTTCTGCAGAATACAAGGACACTACAATTTCTTAAAGGGTAAAAAAGCATTGTCCATGAGCATGTTTAACATTTAAAGAAAGTTACAGTCCAATTCTGCAGCTACAACAAAGAGTTTCCTCTACACCCAGCCTTGGCACTGATTCCAGGAATTTCTACTGATTGGTTAGTACTTCACAGTTCTTTATAACACAGGTATGTCATGTCCATTAAATTCAATTATTAGTATGAGTTATAGACTAATATTAAAGTTCCATCTTGAATTTGTTTGCTCTTTAAAATCCCTTTATTCCTCATCTCTTCTGCACATGGGTCATAGAGACCCACCAGGTGCGTATCATCATCAAAATATAATTTATTTGAAGACCACAAAGCAATTTCGATCTCGGAGTTCATTTTTTAAAAGGTTTTTGAAGTGGGTACAAGGAATGTCAAAGCTATTAGGCTGAAAACATTTGATAAAACAATTCATTATTTAATCGAGGACATGTTTCCAGGAAAGTGGGAGAATTGCCTTGTAATCCAATATGTTTCCATCAACCAGATGAGACCACTAGAACTTTTCCAATTGAAAAGAAGCAGAATTGAAGCTGTAATTGTGATTTATTTATATCCAAACTAACCCTCTGAATTGAATTGAACATTGTAGTTGCAAAAGTGGAGAATTCCAGCACAGAAACTTTTATCAGCAGCCATGGCAGATGAGTTCTGCAGTTCCAATTCTGGGCAAAACCAAAGAGATTTTTCTGCCTGCAGCACTTACAGGTAGCCCTATTTTCAGGCAAAGGTTGCCAAGAAGAATTTCAGTCTGAAAAAACTTCCAAGATTGAGAGGGGTGTAAAGATATGATAAAATCTTCAAGTATTTAAGAAGCAGAATTTAAAAAGAGAACAGTTTTTCTTCTGTGTCTGCAGAAAATGGGTTGGAAAGTATTGGCCCAATGTTGTAGCACAGAAGTTTCTGAATTGTAATATAAAGAAATGCACTGGAATAAATGGGGGGAAGCTGCTCCATGACTGGAGAGCTCAAGTGGTTTGAAAAATCAGACACTGAGGACTGATTGACATCAGAGCAGAAGCTGGACTGTATTTCCTCAGAGATTTAGATACAGACAAAAGAAAAGCAAACCTAAAAAAGTATGTAAGCATGCTGGTTTGTTTAAATCCAGACAGCTTTACTGGCAGATATATTGTCTCTCACACTAGAGCCTATGACAGGCAAAGCAATAATTTACTGATGGGACAATCTGGTTCTGGCAACCCTCTGCAAAATTTTGAATGACCTTAATTTTAAAAATTGATTTGAGACAGGACAAGGAAAGCTTTGGTCCTGGCATAGCCTAACCAGAGTCAACCTCCCATGTCAAAGAGTTCCTATTTATCTCCCCAAATTGAGAGTTTAACACCTTTGCATTATAGGAACATCCAGGGACCATTTCTTTTGGTAGGAGTAGTAAAGCAAACCAAATCTCACATCCTGGAAGGAGAGTTGTAGAGAAAATCTTCTGCATTCAAGCTCCCTGAAGAAAAATTAGGACTGATTTTAGGAATTAGGACCGAACAAGGGAGCAGTGGTAATGCACATAAATAAAACCAAGAAAGAATTGTAAGAATAATTTAAATCTTTAGAGTCTGCTAATTATCAGTCCAGGTCTAAGCATTACAGAGAAGGAAATAATTATGTATTTTAAATTGCTACATTCTTTGATTTCTCACCTTTTCTTTATTTCATTCTCATGCTTCCACTGTTCCACATGTGAGTTTCTCCACATTTGGCGTCCCCACTGCCAAGCCTCTGCTCCATCCTTTATAACCAAATCCCTGTACTCTTCCTCTGCCTCCATTTCTCCAAATCTGCCCTTTCTCTCAAACTAGGACTGTATTTTTAATGCTGCATTGTAGTGTCAGATTTGTAAATACTTCACTCAACACAGAAAACCTACTTGTTGCATTTATCTTAATAAAGATGTACATACAGATATAGATGATCTAGATAGATGATAGAGATAGAGATATAGAGATGANTTTTTTTTTTTTTTTACAAATAGGTGTGAACATATGGCAGTGGAACAATTCCTTGGAGAATGCATCAGATTTACTACTCTCACACAAGCTGTCTGCACAGTGTGTGTGTCTGACGTGCAGCTGTGCAGGGCTCAGGCAATGAACTGCAGAGCTGATCTCCAGAATTTCACTGCTCAGGAGTTCAGGATGTGCATGGTGCCAAGAGAGCTGCTGGATTCCTGAAAATCCCACGTTTATTTCAAATAAATCTGGATTTGAGGCAAATGCTGGCATGTCCTGGGGCAAGGAAAGGAAAGAACATGGACACAATATTGTCATCTTGAGTTATATCTATTTCTTTTAATTCTCCAGTTCCTCCACAGGTTTTGTCAGCTGCGCTACTGCCACAAGGACAACCAGCTGCCATCCTCTGGATCTGCAGCTGGATTTTGTCCCCCACACACAAGGATACATCTCAATTCTCTCCTACCCTTTAAACTCCTCCAGTCTGGTCTTATTTTCTGCTTGACACAAAACTTTCTCTTTCCTTTCTTCACAGCCTTTCTATGAGGCCTCCCTTTAATGCTTGCTCCATTCTTGTTGGGATTCAAGACACAGTGAGGCTGCTGTCTCTGGTGTGCGAACTGCAGAAGTAATTCTTGACCCTAAAATCCAGATGGTTTGTCACCTCCCTGCTGATGTTCCCCTAAACATGTTCTCTATTTCGTGTGAAATAGGAAAAAAAATGTAAAAAAAAAAAAAATCCAGCTCCCCAAATTTTCACTTCAATTACAAAATTGATTAGTTTTAAATCCATTGTGTTAAAAAGAAAAGGAAATTTCATTGAGGCAAGGTGGACTCCTCCACCTCTGTTTTTGACTGCCAATTCCTTGATTCAAAAAAAGGAGAGTCTCTTTTTGTTATGCACTTACAAACAACAGTGTCTCCTGCTGGGATTTCAAAAATCTATGTTTTAAATAAAGTCAAGTAAGTGACTAAACAGAGGAAAGGAGAGCAAACATGAGAAATGACTGGTTTTGAATTAACAGATAACAATGTCTATTTACTTACATAACCAAATGTGAACATGCAAATAGAGTTTAGAGCTTTTATACAGCTTCTGCTGGTTAGAGATCTCCACCCAAAAATGTGTAAAATAATTGCACACTGTCAATCCATCTGCAATAGTATGTTTGGCTTGGCAGTTCATTAGTCCTTCTGAGTTCAAATGCTACAATTATGCATATTGACAGGATTTTTCTTCTTGTATTATTAACAGCCATGGAACACTCAGGTACTGAGAAAACAAGGCAGCAGGTAAAGCATTAGCTCTGGAATAATGTAAATATGTAATCATTCACACACACATCTCACTGCATAGTTTGTTTTGCAGATTGCTTTACAATTGCATCTCTTCATTATCTGGTGCTCCCCACCCAATTACTGACAGGAACCATTAGACAGGCAGTCAATCAAAATATGCCAGCATCAAGGAGGTTCCAGTGTTGGGAGGAGGAAAATGAGATGAAAACTAAAATACCCTTCCTGACTGGGATTTTCAAGTACATGCATTATGAAACACTAAATTGCAGATTGCAATCTCTGTGGCCTTCCAGTAATAAATATTAGATCCTTAAGGAGAATGTAGCTCCTCAGAGAATGAGAAGGAGGGTGGCTCTGTATCTGCTGAAGTGACCACAGCCATACATTGGCAAACACAGTGCTGTGAGCTGGTGTGATCACTTCTCCAGCCCTGAGGCTGAGACCACCAGCTGGCCTCCAGCAAAGTCCCCTTCTGGCTTGTGCTCTTGTATGTTGGATAAAGGATGGAGGCCTGACAACTGCTCTGCCAAAGGAGAAGGTGATGCCCATGGATTCCACATTTGTGCAGCATTTATTTAACATAGGGAGGGATTCAATGTGGAAGACAACTCAAATTACAGAGTCTACTTATTGTGAATAGACACTTCTAAGTTACTGGTAAACATAGTGGAATGCCCTGAAGCTGAAATAATTATTAGGAAGATTTATTAGAAGAAAAGTCAGAAAATGCATGGCTCCAAAATCTATTTGTTTTTAAAAAGGAAAATCTCTTTCTCTCTGTCTATAATGTAATAACACAATTCTGGAAGATTCCATACTTGTAAAGGTAAAGTTCTTCATGCTTTATAACATTGTAAATGTTACCAGATCTATGAAATGTCATGGGAATGTAATTTTAGATTGATTTGAAAGATGCAGTGGCATTTCCAAGAGTCCTAACTGTCTTAGCAATAAATCCATAAATGGACTTCAGGGTTAGTTATTGCAGTGTCTATAACTGGTTTGACACTGTCTTAAACCTGAGTTATGCATCCTGATCTCAACAAAGCACAGACAAAAAGTTAAGGGCTCCACAGGTGCTGCCAGTGTTCAGGTCCTGAACAATTTGAACATATCATGGATTTTGTGCACTCTGTCCCTCTCTAGGCAGGCATCTAGATTTCCTTATATAAAAAGGGTGGATGAAAATCAACAAAAATTATCAACTTCCTAGGAAGTCTGCATCCAGGACATGAAGAGCCCATGTATTTAGACCTAGGAGATGAGAAATGCTCCCACACCTGACTTCTTACAAAACTGTCAGCCATGCAGAAGTGCAACTGAACTGCCAAAATAGAAACACAAAGGATAATTCCACCCCCTAGCACTAATATTTTAGTCCCTATCTCTTTCCCCTTCTGAATTTTCTTCTGCATGTAAATCCCACAACAAAATGAGGATTTCCCAGTTAAGACAAAAGAGAGATATAAAATGGCTGGAATCAGCAAGGTAGAACATCTGTTTTCAACTCACTGCTTTCACAGAACTAGAAAAAAGGATTGCATGCTCTTAAATTTGGAAAGTCTCCTAGGGGATTTTCTGGGAGCTGCTCTTCAATCTGCTCTGCTGAAGGGGCCCTGATTTCGTGGTGAGTTGAAAAGACTTGAGCATGGACCCTGCTGCCCACAGGGCCGAGGGGCAGGTGGTGCTTAGGGATAAATCCACATTAAACATGGCTCAGAATTATTAGCATAGGCATCAAGACAGTAAAAAAATCACGATTTCAGAGCTGATGGTTGTTCAGAAACCCTCACTGTCAGAGAGCTCCATCAGGAGGAGGCAGAGTCTTCAGCTCAGTGATGATGGGACCACATTTTGGGAAGCTGCTGCTCATTTCCTGCTGTCATCAGATAGAGCACTACAATCAATACAAATTTCTCCCACCTCAGCTGACAGCCTGAATCACTGGGCCAGGCACAGCACAAGTCTCTGAACTGAACCTTTCCAGTTTTTTCTCTCTACAGCCCTGAAAGGCTTTCCCAGAAAGTTTCACCCAAGGTATTTGCATTTTCAGGAAAAGGTTGGCTTCACCACTCACTTTTTCTTGCCAGTAGCACGCACCTAAAAAAATTCCTGACAGTGTCTAAATTCTCTACGTAAGCAACACCTATTAAAAACTTGTTTTTCTAACATTTGTAGTTCCACTCAGGACACTAACTACTCATTCATAGGGACATGACTGCACACCATACAGGTATAAGCCAAGAAAGCCAGCTTAGGATGGTTTAAAACCACAAACCCAGCTCTGACAGGTAATCCAAGGGAAGCCAAGGAGCAGGAGTTGTTGGAAAAGGTTCACATTTCTGTTAGCAAGTTGATGTCTTCCTTTATTGCTTCAAATAATGAGAGAAATATTCAACACTATTCATATATGTTGAGATTTTCAGAGAGGCCCTGCTGAGGTTTCTTCCTGAGCAAACCCCAGCCAAAAATAGCAACACTTGAAAGTAGTTGAATGCCAAATATTGTGCACTGGAGTTTTGCCATTTACCTCAGAGGGTGCAGCAGTAGGCACAAAATCCTCAGGAAACTACTACCCCCTGCCAATCACTGCATTTATAAGGTGTATTTTCAGTAGGAAGAACAAAACACATAACCCTAGTTATTTTTATACCTCCATTTCAAATATTAAGACAAACAGACCTTTTAAGAATAAGCACAAAGAAGAAAGCAAATATCACCCAGGCAGCCTACAATGAAAAATGTGAGCTGACCTGAGAAGAGAAAATGCACCACAAGCAGGACATCAGTTTAGGCACAGCAACAACACAGCCTTCATTCTGCAGTGGTGATGGTGGCCTTGTTGGCTGACAAGAGATACTGAAAATTCCATCATAAAACTTTATTTTTTATGGTCTGGGCCCCCAGAAAGCTTTCCAGTGTGCCATAAATTGATGGGCACATGTTTTACTCCAAGTTGCTGACTAGTTCCCTTGCACCCAGAGGGAGATTTCATGCTTGCATGAAGAGGGGAATCTTGCTAAAGACTCAACTATTATGTGGCATTAAGGTAATTTATCTCTTAATAGGATGCAATATATCATAGAAGATGGGTAAAGCAGAGGTCAAATAAAGACTCTGGCTACTACAGACAGGTCCCTCTGAAGCAGCAGCAAAGTTCTCCCACACTGAGATCACATCCCATGAAAAAACACTGGTGTCCAAGAAAACCAAGTGAATTTTGTTGCATGCTTTCTTTCCCTTTTCTTTTTTCTTTTCCCCTTAGAAGAAAGCAAACACAGATGGAGGTAAGCCGAAAATGATGGCATGTCTGCCAGCAAATATCTCGATGCCAGTCTAGCTAGGAACGACTCTTCGAACACCCAGGAAAAGGAACAGTTTCCTTAGCAACCAGGCGAGAGCTCTGAGAACATCTCTCCTGCTCTGCCCTTCCCCAGCTCAGTCTGCCACCTGCCACTCACGGGTTTCCTTTAGTTTAACATTCCATGGGGTTCACAGGGGATGACTCCTAGCAGGGGAAGAGCCAGCAATGCTAAAAAAGGTTGGGAGAGGGCTGGCAGGGAAGGGAACCCATCCTCACAGCGAGGGGGGTACGTGGGTTGCACACCCTGGGTGAAGAAGAGGAGCAGTTCTCAGGTTGATCAAGGCTGATCCTGTCCATTCCAAATGCCAGATCCCTCCTCCAGAGAGCCTGGGCTCTGCCCCAGCTTTTGAACCTCTTCTGCTCACCTGCCTTTGCTCAGCTTCTCTTTCCTCCCCTTTTATGCAGCTGCTACCAGAAGGTACGAGATAATATCTACATCTTTTTATGTTTTCAAAGGTCTAGCCAAATGTTAATCCATGCATTTGATCTTTAGATGATGGCACTGTCCTGTACATCCCAAACTGTCCTGGAATATTAACTGCTGTGGTTGGAGTTTCAGGGAGAGGCAAGGGGATGGAGAGGAGAAGACAGACCAACTTTATCACCAAAAGGCCCCCACATTATTGAATAAAAATAATATGATTTTTCTATTTTATCTCCCTTATTTTTTGCCAGACTTCTTAACTCTTTTTTTACATTTTCTCTGTTCTAACTTGAATGCATGAATTCAGATTGCCCCACACATTTATAAAACCTTCAGCTAATATATGCAAATATTTCACTTTCTCCACTAAAAAGTGGTCCAGAGCCTCTGCAGTACAAGTAATTTCTCTTTATCAGATGACATTTTTGATGTGGGGCTGTACAACAGGCAGCATATAGACCAGTAATAGTGCTAATACATGCTAGAGCTGGAATTCCAAAGCAGCTTGATCCCTTTTTATCAGGGAACACAGAGGAACTGAAATTGCTGGCACACAACCAGCAAGGAATTCCTCTTCTCTTCCTGCTTCTGAGGATATAAAATTGGTTGCATCTTCCCATGAAATCTTACTAGGGAGGCACCCTGTGTAAGGAAGATGTAATTTTAGGGATACAAAGACTCAAAATACACAAAACTCTCTGCTTTCCAGAGCTCTTAGAAATTACCAGATTCTGTCAGTAATGCCAGAAATAACCTATGAAAATGAGCTGTAACTGACCTTGCTTTCACCTTTCATACCTGACATGTGAAAGTCTTACACAGAGGAACAATCTCCATTTAAAAACCTAAACTGAGCTTCCTCCTCGAGTTTTAAAAGTGAAGTATCCCACATGATGTGGTGGCATGCTGTAAGTCTGTTGAAAGCCTCATTGAATTTCATATATTTAAAAAAAAAAAAAAAAGCCATAGAAAGTAGTGAAACTTATTGGTTTTAATCACACAGCAGCTTTTGCTAAAATATCCTAATGCTTCTGAGAGATGTCTGAATGAGACATGAATATAAAGAGACAAGATAGGAATCCCTCTTGACTTCAAACCATCTGTGATAAATTTCTGGAAGCTGGTTAGGTGATTATATCCCTGGATGCTTTAATCACAGCGGTATTCTATCACACACATTCCTGAGGCATCCATTTGGAAAGACTGATCTCATCTGTCCCTAACTGATCAATCTGTGCAGCCCCCCAGAAATGCTCACACCGTGTCAGTTGGGTTTTCAGAACTTAAATGACTGGAGAGTTTCCAAATCCATGTTCCAAACTGAATTCCCCTACTTGCTGTAGCATTCTGCAGGATCACAGCTCTCAGGCTGAGAATGCATCCCTTCACTGTCATGAGCTAATCAAGCATAACATCAGGCAGGAATTATTTATAAATGTTCATTTATTATAGAAATTTATCTTGTGCTGGCTTTGATTGATAGGATCAAAATGATTCTTTGCTTCTGAAGGTTCTACTTTTTCACATGTGCTTGCGAGGATATATGTTGTTTTTATGAAAAAATCTGCTTTTTTAGGTGAGGAAACCAAACCAGACACAGCCTTATGAGTCAGGACAGTTCAAATAGCAGGGAAAGGGAAACAGCCTTTACTGTGTCCTTTCCTCTTCCTTCTCTCAGCCTTTCTTTTACCCCTCCTTCTTTTTTCTCAGACACAGAGCAGTGACAGCATTGAGAAAGTGAAAAGCGTAGATAAGGAGCACAGCTGAGCTTGTGAAGGATGTAAAATTAACATTGATTGAGGTAAATCAATCAACCAAAGGCAGAAAGGAGGTGAACTGTCTGCAAGAGAGCGACAGTGGAACGGGAAATGTGCTAAAGTAGGGAGGGGAGAGCACAGGAAGAGGGGATATGCATTTACAGAGCAGCAGCTTTCCTGGTCCCATAGTAATTAATGGGAATTTTGATTTCAAGAGTCAGGATATTACCCATGTCGTTTAAATAGCAACTGGCAGATGTTTAATCTGCAGATGGGAAGAAAATTAGATGAAAGATGAGAAAATAATGTCCCTATAGCTGTGTAACAATGCAAAGCTTTTCTTCACTCGTAGGCGTTCAAAAGCCAGCGCTGCTATTTTGAGTTTATTGTTTTGGTTTATTTGGTCTGTTCCAAAGACAGTGACTTGATTATTAACCATACATTTGAACATGTGCATTCTCTTTAGGTGGCCTACAATTCTCACCATATTCTAAGAGTGTGAAAATGACAGGAATCTTTTTTACCCAAAAAGAAAGATAACTGTAAAAATAAATATACTTCCAGGACTACAGGTACCACCACGGGTTCCAGAAAACTTAATAAAACAAAAGTACATACATGAAAGTGAATGACACTGATAAAAGTTGAAATAAAACCCAGCAGATAGAGGGCTGAGAGGAAATATTTCCATGTCATAGCCTTCTGAAAACCCATGGATTACTTTCCACTAAAGTTTTACCAGTATTGCAATATTTATAAAAACTCCTTGAACAGCATTCCACAAATATTGTGAAAAATTCATGTGTTATTCTCCATCACTAATTCATATCCCCTTCTTCTCTTTCTCATTTTGGATGAATTTTTAAGGCTTTTCTTTGAACAAAACAAAACAAAATAAAAACGGACAACGTAAACTAAAAACCTCAGATTGACTAGAGCACCTCATAAGATATACTACTGTCCTCCAGTTACACACTTGTAATCATTTATCACCCTGATTACTCCAAGACTCCTGTTCTTCCACAAACAAAGTAAAATTACCAATTGTGAATTAAAGGTAACATGCTAGTAACCCAGAAATCTTCTCACATTCCCATACCTGACTTGATCCAAGATCTTATTTTGTTGTTTTACTGAATTAGCAGATAACCTTCTTAGGCAACCAAAGAAGACAAAAATCTGTGTGGAACACTCTTACAAAATGTCAACAACTTTCACTATGTTGGCAAATGCATTCCAGAGGCACAGAGGACACTAAAAGAGTCATTACAGAGTAAACAAAGTATTAATGAATAATGGAAAGGCTGAACAAAAACAGAATGTAGGCAATTACAGCCCAGATGCAGCACAGGGGAGAACAAAGCAAACAGAGAAGCCTGGTGCACTTCCCAGCAAAGAGTAAATTCTCCTCTATTGAAAAGCAAGGGCCGTCAGCAAGGGAAAAAGAAAAAAAAAATCAAACCAAAACAACAACAAAAAAAAAAAATCGGAATTGAGGAACTCCATGGCTGAAATTGTTAGCTGAACCCAAGTGTTTAGGACAGCACTGCTTCAGAGCTAAGGTTTTCTGGGCATGATGAACAGTCCTGGAGAAATATCCTCATTCAGTGGAGGAGCTTTCTTTAGAATTCTGTTTAATGAGAGAGTTCCTAGGATTAAGCTTTAATGAGTCCTCTAAAAGGCCTGCACTGTTCTTTCCACAGGTACAGCCAAATGCCAAGAGGACCTGCAGAAAACAAAAACAAATCTCAGCTCAGTTCAGCAACAACAAAATCTTTCCTTTTTTTTTCCCTTCTTTCCACGCCTCTTACACTCAACACTTCCTCAAGAGGTTTCCAGAGCTTCCTGCTCCAAGGCAGAATGGAACACTACCCAAACAGCCTCCTTTGTAATTAATCAATATCACTCCTTTAAGCCTTTGCAAGAACACTACACTCCAGGTTAAACAAATATTTTTAAAAATATGAGGAAAAAAAAAGTACAAAGCTTGAAGGATAACACTGTTTCCCATTTCTACATGACTCCAGTCATACATTCTAAAATAGAGTGCTTGCCAAGTTCAGCAGCAAAATACTGATTGAAGACATGAAGAAAATAAAAAATAAAACTACCTGAAAAAAACCTGCCCTTTACCCATAATCTAACATGTACAGATCAAAAGAGTGTCTACTAAATTCCATCCCCATGATCCTTTATAACATGCAGAGTTATCCTGTGCCCTTTATTTCAGTCACTTGCATTGTTATCTGACATCCCCAAGCCTCACTAATAATTTGCATGTGCCATATTTGTTTTAATTAGACTTGTAATCATAATGGCCAGTAAAGCTCCATTACAAATAATCCCCTTAAACAGAGCCCTCCAATCCATTTTACCTCTTTTTACAATAAACTAAGCACTACAGAAATTAAAGGGATTTTTTTCCTTTGGTGACATTAGTTATGAATCAAAAATGTAACTTCTCTGCACTCCATGGTGGCACCATCAACATCCTGCAGTCACCCAACTTCTCCCAGGTTCCTCCAGAACATTCTCTAATATTTTGTGAAGAACTCAAGGCTTTGACTGGATTCTTCTCACACTTTTTAAAACATCCAGTACAGAGTGCAGGTATCACTTTAATTTCTGAATAATCATTCACAAGAAGCAATTAAATATTCATGGATATTAAGGTAAAAATTTTGAATGCTTAAGATGTAATAATTTATAATTAATTTATCTAGTATTTTTGAGTAATTGTGCCCCTGACTTCTTCCAGCTTCATCCAGAATTGGCAATTTTACTTGAAACCAGAGACTTTCATATCAGTAACACGATGTACATAACCAGGAACAGAGGAATTACACAGCCCATGTGAACTTGCTTAGGTTAAGTACCAATAAAAGTGCATTAGGCAGCAAAGAAAACCTTGAAGTTGGAGATTACTGAGTCTGAGATTACTCGAGAGGACACAGTGTTAAAGGAAGACCCAAAGGGCACTTTTCTTTGATCAGGTAAAATAGGCAGTGAAGAGGACCTTGGAAAACAACTTGGTTTCCCTTTCAGGTAGAATGAGGCCCTGATAGTTGCTGACATCAAGCAGATTAGCTCATTCATGGTGGTACTGCACACAGAAAAAAAAAATACACTTTTCTTGAGAGTCTGTAGCAGCATAAAGTACATGAAAGATGATAATTATGTATACTCTTAGGGTAAGATCACCCTTTGAGAAAAGCATTAAGGAACCAGTTTTCTTGATAAGACTGCAAGCTGCTTCTTTAATGGCTTGGATTTATTTGTGCTCATCTTATTATTTTTTTCTTTTTTCTTTTATCTTTTTCTTTTTTTCTTCTTTCGTTTTCTCTTTTTGTTTTTTCTTTTTTTTTTTTTTCAGTACAGGCTGGTTAAATGGAAAATCAAGTACAACCCACCATTGGCTGCTTCAAAATCCCTATTCAGCTCCCATCAAATAGCAGGGCAAGCTTTTGCCTCCTTGAAGATTTTTTAAGTGGTATCACTGGTCTTTGATACACCAATTTTTTGTTGAAAATTTATTCTGGCTACCCACAATAACCACATTAACTTAGATCTGAAAGGGAGAGGTCATAAATACTTGTTACATGAGAAACATGCACTTCATGGAAAAAACTTTGTGGAGTCTTCTTTAAAAATATATCTCAGATGATCAGGCTATCAGAAAGACAGCAATAAATGTGCTATTTTATTCTTGTTATTCTTATTTTTAAGGGCTATAAACATACGTTATTTGACAGAAGAAGCTTGGTCTGACCTGCATGATCAAAACCCCGTTGTTTCACCATTCAAATTTCTGCTGCTGGCTCAGCACATTGAAATGTGTTTACTTTTACCCCAGAAGCAGTGAATTTCCTGACTTGATATAGGTGAAACCTGAAACATCAGTCTGGGTTTCTTCATCTCATCTCACCTCACATTTTATTTTTCTGTAACTTACAGCACCATGAGATGTCAATTGATTTTTTCCTCCAGCAGTTCTGCTAGCCTCTTTGGAAACAAAACAAAAGGAAAATGGCACTATTAGCATAAATAACTGAAATAAATATTAAGGAACAACTGACCTTTGGGGGAATTCTGCATTAGTTCTGTGCTCCTCATAAGAGCTTTAGGAGTTACAAAACCAAAATGTGAGGGAAGATTGAAGCTATAGCAGAGCACTTTATCTTGGGGATTCTTTTAAATACTTTGAGTCAGGAATAAACTACTAATAAAGTAGACAAAACTTTTGTATGGGAGGCAAAGTCACTGCTCCAAAAAAGGAAGCAATGCAGAAAGCATGATGTAATTTAAGAAATGAAAAAATGTATTTTCCGTTTAAATGGCAATCTCAGCCAGGGATCCAGTTAATGAACTACATCAAGACACTTCATTTAAGGACAGGGCAGACTAATTCCACTCCTCAGCCTTACACATGAAGATTAGCAACCATCACTTCTTCATTCCTGTGCTGCATCCTGAATTCATGTGTTTGCTGTGAAAGCTTCACTGAAAACCCTCACGATCCAAGCTGGGTCAGTCAGCAGCAAAAGCCAGTGCAAAAATCCCTGACCAGGCAGGGACACAAGCACATCTGTGCTCTTTGCCAAATTATTCCACAGACAGGGATGGGCTCCAGATAAAGGTTTAAAGAGGCTTAATATTGGCAGGTTTGGCACAGGCTCTGCCCAGAGGCACGTGGCAATCTGTGCATTCTCAAACCAGCAGCAGCCTGGTGGATGGATGGCTTTGGTGCCTGCATGAGCTGCTTGCTGAAAGCACCACCCTGAAAAGGTGAATTTCTCTCTGATATTTATTTTAAATACTTTTCACAGAAGCATAAGATCACAGAATGTTTCAAGCTGGAAGGGACCCACGAGATCACTGAGTCCTGGCCCTGCACAGGACATCTCAAAAATCCCACCCAGTGCCTGAGACCATTCAGCCAGTTATTCTATCAGAATTATTTTCTCCTTATTGAAAAAAAAAAAAGAAAAACATTAAAAAATAAAAATTTAGCAGCCTCTCAAATTGTCATTTCTCAATGTAACTTCTCACCCATGGGCTTACTGTGAGGACATCAATGATGATGACCAACTACCTAATCTCAGAATAGTATTTAGCCCACTGTTCAGAAAGTATGCCACTAAGAGGATAAGCAACTTAGATATTGTCAGAATGGAAAATATAATGACCTATAAGTTAAATCCATTAATCTCTCTGTGAGCATCTTGGAAAATATTTCTTCACTATATAAAAAATAAAGAAGCGGTTACATATTTTAGCACGCTACCTTGATTACAAGTTGCAAGGACAATCTTTCAATTTCCATGCTGAGATTTCATCATATAATACACAACCTCTTTAGTAAAGTTAATACATTAATAAGAAAAATATCTCTCTCGTGTGTGCTATCTGTGAAAATATTACTTTTGGCTAATGTTCCAGGAAAATAGTTTGTCAAAATACATAAGTAATTTGTTTAAACCAAGGTAGAATGAACTTGGATTCATGATAGTGCAAATGATGGGCCTGGAAACAAAAAGAAGAGGAGTTTTAATTCAATATATCTGTGTGGAGCAATAGAGAGAAGGCTCTTGGCTAGGCATAAGTAGGACACAATGATTTTTAGTAGGATGATTATGATCAGATTTCTTGCTAAACCAGTATCTAAATATTGCAAAGGAAGGTTTTAAATAACAAATTTATCATCTAATACCATGGATCATAGAATCCAGAGGGTTCTAATATCAGCAGATTCAGCTGGAAACCTACAGGTTTGGAGTCTCTGGCCTTGCAGAACATTGGAGGCTGATGTCAATGCAAACATCTCAGCTCCCCCATCTCTGAAATGCATTTATTGTGTGACCATCCAGAGAGTTTCTCTTGCAATTCCCATCTGGGACAAAGCACATCAGAGGAAAGGGAGTGGGGGTAGGACATGCTCAGGTGAAGACCCAAATAGTTTTGGTCACCATCACATTATCTGACCCAGAAAAAGATGAACACCATGTCTTTTATTTACATGAGCCCTGCAACGAAATTTTCAAATAAAATTATTTTATTTTTATGCAGTGTAGAGACATTAATGTGAAATACAAGCAAAACATTCACTGTTTTTCAGGTTCAGCTTTTCATGGATAAAAAAAATAAAGCCCCCATGGAGATGTGAGTTGCAAACGTTGCATTAGAAACATAAATACAACAGGGAGACTGTGCCATTGTTTCCCCACTACTGTTTTTTGAGCTAGGTTTTATGTACAATCCAAAATTAAAGCATTAATGTTATTTTTTAAAAAAATTTCAGATGTGTTCCAGAATAGCTAATTTATAATGTAACAGCTCTGGTGTCTTCACAGACAGAGCTGGAAGGCCAAGGAGCAGTCACAGAGTTTCCCATTTTCACCTACTGGTTGATGCTACACTGCACAAATTCTCTGGTCTTTAGCTGATTTTCCCAGGTTTTCACAGACAGTGATCCTATTCAAACAATTATTCCCCCTGAAGTGAAAGTGGGCAACTTTCTGAGAAACTGGGTATGTTTTTCTTAAACATCCATGTTTTGCCACTTAGATTTTAACAGATAAATCAGTGTTAACAATAGCTGAGAATATTTAAAAATAATTTATAATTTGCACTAATGGAATTTGGTTGAATAAATTGATTGCAGTGGTAAACAATTGTCTATGGGACAGTCCTACAGTCCTATAAATGAACCAGAAATGGATAGAAAAGAGGGGCAAATAGACCTAGTGCCATTTTCACAATAGAATTAACATGGAGAAGTGACATATGCAAAAACTATACAGAGAAAAGATTTTTTTTTCCTTTCTTAATTGTTTTTTGTTGTTGTTGTTGATTCCAAATACAGTCATAAATATATACCAAGTGTAATTAGCAAATCTGGGAAACTCATATAGAGTCACACGTCCTTCACACTCCAGAAATTTGACAGAATTAAGCAATGCCAATAGTTAACTTCTTTTCTACAGCCACTGGTTTTTATTCTACTTATCATCCCACTGTACCAAGAGGAATCAGTAGTGCCACCAATTCTGTTCTTTCTTGCCTCTCAGTCTTCATATTCCAGTTTCTTGACGACTTTTTTTAAAGCAAACTTCAAATCACAGAAAAAAAAATTGTACAAACGCAAGAAAAAAAAATGTGACAGGTTAAAAAAAAAAATAAAAAACCCTCAAGAGCTTTAAAGTTCTGCATATAACCTTAGCATGACACTGCTCCCCTTGCCTGCCAAAGCAGAGCACTGCTCTTGGATTGCACAGCTAATGCAGTGTGTGGTGGAGAAAGAAACTGCTGCTTTTGTTAACATCTAGCTCATCAGCAGGAAATGCCTTGCCCATTAAATACCCCTTTAGCTCTCTTTTGTCCAATTCAAGGAGCAGGAGCATCTCTGACAGCCAGGTAATTCTGTTTTAAACAAGTGACATCCCGAGGCAGCCTGATCCTGCCCAGCTGGTGAAAGGGAGGAGGTTGGGGGTGCAGGTTGGGTGGCTGGAGAGACAGGGAAAAGGAAGGAAAGCCACAGACTTGTCACTGATAATCTCTGAGAATGCTGGACATCACCCAGAATTATCCATCTAGATAAAAAGTGAATGCATGAATTTGGAAACTCACAACATGGCCTGGAAGTAGCTGTGTGGAAGAGTCATAATCCATAAAAAAGGAGGCATGAAGGAAATAACATTAAGGACAATGGAGTGAAGCTGCACTTCAAGGGTGTTTTTTTCCTCCACTAAAGAAATTCTGGTCAACTAGCTCAGATGCAGAAACGCAGATAATAAATGTACAGGGAAGCATGACAGATTAATTATCTGTGCAGATACTTTTGCTCTATTTAACAAAAGTGCTCATGGCACTTTAATCAATGCACATTTAAAAAGACAAGACATCATCTGGAGACTTCTTACCCGCTAAGGCACAAATGATAGGATTTACTCCTGTGATTAGTAAGAGCATCAAGTGTATTTAGCTCTAAAGTCACACTCACAAATAGACTGGGGCAGGAAGCAAACCCTCTACTAATAGCTTAAAAGTCTTTGTAGACTCTCCTGTCTGTGTGACTTACCCTGAGGAGTCTTGCAGATTATTCAACAGCCCTTGGCCTTGCACAATGCACAATTACAAAACAGCAAAGCACCTGTGGAGCTGCTTTAGGATTTTATCACTGCAGGAGCAGGACCTGACTGTTTTCCACTGCCATCACACATACATACATTGGTGGGGATTTGCAAAGCAAGCACATAAATGATGCCTCTTGACTTTTCTAAACACACGAGCTCTAAGTCTGTTCAAATCCAATTTGTGATTATTCCAGTCTCAGGGAACCCAATTTGAACTACTCAAATAGTCAAAAATTTCTTGAGAACGATTCCAGACACAGTAAAGAAACAAATCCCCGTTTATACTAAGTACTTACTATGCACTTTGGAATTTTTCCAAAGCTAGTTAAATACCTTAATTGTTCACTAATTGTTTGCTAGAAGAAAAGTGAAATGCCTGAGAGAAAATTATTCATAACAAACAATCCAGTCTGAGGTTTTAAAGTGCTGCAGTGCAAGTTCCTTGTACAACACCTGAAGTGTTACAGTAATAATTACCCTGCTCTCCTCCATTCAAAAGGAGAGCATTTGTAGGTGATGTATTTCATTTCAAGCAGACAATTTAGGAATAGGTCAGGTGCCATTTTCACAGACATCCTCTGGTGTTTAACCTGAGAGATATTCACTGCAGCCTCCTAATGCCCAAGACTCCTAGCCCATTAAGGGTAAAGATGGGTGTGTTGGTTGGTTGGTTTTTATTTTACATTTTTCCTGGACATTCTGTGCTATTCCAATAGAAAAAAGTCTAACTAAAAGCCAGATATGTATATTTATATCAGCCACAGCCAAATGCCACCTGTTCAAATAATTTTCATTGAAAAATCCTGTGTGTCCTTCTCTAAACTTCCTGGAAAGACCATGGTTTTGGAATATTTTTTTTTGTAGTTAAAACAGCAATATCTACTGAACTGTCTTCCCATAGATCAGATCAGAAGGTAATATAATAGGTGGACAGGGGGAAAAAAAGGCAAAATAAAGAATTAACTTGGAACAGTTCACCTAAAAAACCCAAAAGCTTTATACTAGTTAAATATGTGACTAGAACTTGCCTATCTAATTCATGCAACAATAGTAATGCTGTGCTTTTGCAAGTTATTTTACAAAAATCTTGCAGAAAACTTGTTCCTTTAGATGGGGGGGAAGGGGAGGGAAAAGAAGAAAAGCACAATAGGCGCATGTTTGCATTTATTCTCTGTAGGAAATAAAAGCAACCTTCTATCTTTTCTTGCCTTCTCCTCTGCTTAAATTCACCTTCAGTTCAATAAAATTTCATTGTGAAATGGAACAATATTATACAGCCAAAAAGTAAATATATAGTAATAGAGGTTTTCTGCTTTTAGAAATCACCCAACACAAATCATTTGCCTGATGAAGATTTGCTAATCAATTATAATTTTATGCATTTAAAGAGGACAAGATATATTTAAATAATCCATTTTCTTTAAGTAAATTTAGTTTGCTATCATTTAAAACTTTTGAAGTCTTCTCATTTTACCAAGACAGGTATGTACTATCTCTTTTCCTTAACAGTTTGTGTTTCTTCTTCCCTTTTTCTCTGTAATTCTAAATCTTCCAGCACCCAAATGAATCCATTTTAAAAAAAAAGCATTTTGAGTTGACTCTTTCCATCCTGAATTATCCACTTCTGCCTCCTCCAGATTCCAATTTATGTTCCAAGAGGTGGCTGGAATGAGAGTAAGAATTTTTTTTTAGTTTAGAGGTTGTGTATTCTGTTCCAAGCACTATTTCTAGGACAGATTCATGCATCAAAAATTCACAACAACAAGAATATAAAATTGCCTTGGGATGACTATTTCTGGGGCACATTCAAGCGTTAAATTTGTTCATTACAATAAGAAAATGAAATTGCCTTGGAACCCAGCATTTAACCATTTTTAAAATTGTCCTGTTGAGGTGATGTGCAATAATCCCCTTTTGTCTTCTACAAAGTGAACTATATTACTGAAATAATTTTTCAGTTATATTTCACTCTTGGTAACACCAAAACAGTGTTGATGTTTTTTAGGTTGGAGTTTGGCTTTATCGTTTAAGGAATACCTTAAAGCCCTTGAAAATCAACAGAAATCTTTCCATTGACTTCAGAGTGCTTCAGGTCAGTGCAAACATTTTAAGTCTTCCTTGAAAGGATCTTGAGAATTCTAGGAAGAAAGTACAACGTAATGATTAGAAAGTTCCTGGACTATTTTTTTTAAAATCCACAAGTAAAAAGTGTCTCTCTGCTCAGTTTTCTGCAAATTAAGATATTCCCAAAGCAATTTCAGTACAGAAAAGTTTTAGAGCTACAGAAAATGTAGGAGCACCCTCCAAACAGCAGGCTGTTATCAAAAGAGTTAGAAAACTAAAAGCCATGTGCAGACTGCCTGTTGTAGATTAAAGGCAGCCTGAGAAACTACAAAAACAAAAAACAAAAACCCAAACAACAACGTAAAAAACCAACACCACCAGAATCCAAAGAAGGAAGAAAGCCATGCAGTATAATAAGCTTTAATTGCTTTAAGATATTTGGGAAAATACTGACCAGAGGAGTTAGAAATAGAGAAATGGCTTCAAAACTTTTACTAAATAACAATATAAGGCAAACAGAATCTGTTAGATCTTACTCTTGCAACTAGAAATGAGAATTAAAAAAAAAAAAATGAAAAATATGTATGAGACCTCTAAATCTACAGACTCGGACCTCATATTTCTTCTCACTTGGTGGTGAGTATTTATAAGGATCACCAGTGATTCATATGATTTTAAATCACATGTAAATTAAAAAGCTGTAATGGCAACCATAGCATAAGATGCAGAGGCCTGTATGGTAATATAAATATGATTTTGAAAATTGAACAAGAACCTGTAATTTCCTCAGTAATAAAAGAAGTGAACTGGTTCCAGTTTTTTGCTCCTGGACCAGATTTTCTAAGTGATGCTAACATTACCTCAACTGCAGTTTTGGGGGATTGATTTGTTGGCAATGCCAGTTTTAGCCAGATAAGGTATTACTGAGCCAAATACATACATACAATTTATAATCTGACCATTGACAAACTTTAATAGCTTTAAAATTAGAGTGTTTTTAAAAAATTATGTCTGACAAATGTCTTCTATGAAGTGTAGAAGGCATAAGGTAAGTTTGAGGAATTAGTCAGGAATGTTTTGCTTTAAATGACTGCACTACTGAATTTGTATAGTGACTCTAGACCTGGAAATTCAGAATCTTCAAAAGATGAAGTGCCTCTGGGTGTTCTTTGCAGTTTTTGTACTTACAGCACTCCACTTTTGACTATTTAAACTTCAAACTTCCTTTTTAACTTTGTCACTCACAGTCTGTCCAGGCTGTTAAGCCTGCTGTGAAAAAAATGCCAGAAATATTCAGTCTTTAAAAACACTGCCAAGCAAGTGCTCCCCTGAATTTTTCACAACCAAAAAAAAAAATCGAAGAGCAGCTTAATACTGGCTAAATGTTACGTTCTCCCCTTTGCACAAAAACTGAGTCCTAAAACTGATGGCAGCACCACAATTAGAAACACAACCCTGCCTCTGGCAGGAAATAACATTTCTATTATTAGTATTTCTTACTTCTCATGGTACACAGGCACAGGGAAAGGCAACGGCTTTGCTGCCTGTCAGCCTCTCCCTTGCACTGCCAGGAATTCCCTCAGAATTAGGATGAGCTTTGGAAGCAGAGCTGAAGTTCAGCTCTCATTGTCCCTAAACAATGCATGGACTGAGGAGTCAGACTTGCTGTGACCCACTGTGTGCTCTCTTTGATGGGTGAAACAGGATTCTGGGTGAAAAGAAGAGGGAATAATTCTCTTCTTTCCATCAGTCTCTGTTTCTCATTGCCAGGAACATTGCTAGAACTAGAACTATAATGTAATTACAAGCCCTTTCTGAGTACTTTAACTTCTGCAATTGAGCAGGATAACTTACTGTCAAAAACATCAGAACTGATCTCTCCACTTCTATAGGGGTGTTCACAAAAGCAGAAAAATAAACTGAAAAAGTTGATCATTCACTGAAAATAGTCCCAAAGCCTACTGTGAAAATAGTGTTGGCCCCAGGAGAGGTCCATGAGGAAGCAAACAGCATTTCTGCTCAGAGATTGAGAAAGGATGGAAAGAAAAAGAGAGACCCCAGGTGCCACTTAGAACTGGCTCACTTAAAGTGGAACCATGGAAATCTCTCCTGAACCACTGCTTAAGCACAATGGTTAAACATTAACTCAGGGAAAGCATCAAAATCCACCTTAGATCTGAATATTCCCAGCCGTTGTCTTTCTGCCAGTTTCCAGTGCATCCTTCTTGACAGAGCTGAGCTCTGCAGGCCTCTGACTCTGACTGGGATTCAGGAATAACATCACCTTCTCTATAAAACTCCTGATGAGTTCAATCCCAAGGGTGTTCTGAGTACAAGTAAACTCCAGTAAGTGTTCTGAGACTAAATTTAACACTTACACCAAGACTGGGGGATTCATGAAGCAGCACCAGCCACCTCCTTCCCTTTGAGTAACCATGGAGCTGCATCAGAGCTGGGAAGAAATGGAGAGGGAATTGTCAGATCTTTAGAGACTTTCAGAGCTTCTGCTGAATGCACTGAGAAATACTTGCTATTTATAAATTACTATGGTTTGGCTTCTACTATTTTTATGTTGAGAAAAAAAAAAATTAATTTCACATGCACAACATCAAAAGTGTATATACAAACTCAGAAACTAATTAAAGCAACAAGATTGAATTAATTGAAATAAAATCAATAAAATTGATGGTGTTGAGTACTTTCAAACTGTGATTGTCAGCAATGCAAGAACTTGCCAAGATTTCCTGATTTGCTCTTTATTGAAGCACAGCTGATGCTAATTCCATGAATGCAGAAATACTGACTAGAGTGAACTAACATTATTTAGGAATAGAAAAATACAGACAGCATGCCACCACTGCATGACAGCCTTCATGTACAGCTTCCTTCCATTTTCCTTTAAGACCTCAGAATGGGACAAATGTGAAGGCAAGAGCCAGCAAACCAGAACGTAGACGCCTTGAAGTCCTGACCTGACAAATGAATTTCAGTTACTCTATCTGATGGAATTTTCCTTTATGTCTATTTGCTACATCTCTCTAAGCATGAATATAATGAATTCTGGAAAAAGCACGTTTTCACAAATTGTTTTCCTACAGCCATAGGTATGGATTTTTTTATTGCTTTTTTTTTAGTAGGACCAGCTACATGAGATGTCAAAAAGAAATTGAGTCAGGAGAGACAAGATTTGGCCTTCCCAGTACATATTCTGAGTGAAAGTCATAAACAGACCACACATGATCTGCATTACTAAAAGCTACCCTCATGATTGTGGGTGTGTTCATGATTCAAACTTTAAAAAAGCTACTTTTCAGAGAAATTAAGATTTATTGGACTTTTGTTTTAACTTTTTTTTGGTCTGTTTTCAGTGTTCCTAGAAGGAAAGGCCATATTAATAAGGAAACTCAAGACCAATTTCCTCCTATAAAGCATCAATCACCAAGAGGACACAGCCACCCCATAACCTATGGCCCAGAAGTACCACCTGTTCTTATAGAAGTGTGATTAAAACTAAAACAAAACTTTTCAGATGCTTTCACAACTGCCAGCAGTGGCCACACTGCCAGAAGAAGCATCCTCAGGTCACACCCATTTTCCATTCTATAGTGATTTGGCTTGGAAAATTTTCACATGAAAGGCTCTCACCCTTCCCTTCACCCCCTGAGGCTCATCACAGAGCTAGGACATGAGGCAACAAGGAGCTTGGTTCATTCAAAGGCAGAATGACAATGGTTTTATCTCCCCCTGAACTTGTTCAAGCTGTAAAAGAAGGGATGATGCAGCTCATGCTAGTAAGGGATTACTCACCAATCCAACCAGTTTCCAGATTTTTTGCATTCATCTGTGCTTGCCCCTGAAAGAACAAATTATACATCTCTGTGCTCTGTAGAATTTAATTAGAAACACTGAGAGGGAAAAAAAATCATGAGAAAGAATGTTTAACTATTTAACAGCATTCAAATAACCAAGTTGCTCAGACTCAATAGTAGTCAGACTGTGTTACAGCTGGTGTTTTGAGAGGTTTTAACTTTCTTTGATTCTTTATTCCATATAAATTGAAAGACACGATAGGCATATTTTAGCTCATATTTTCAGTTCCTTTTGAGCAGATAATATGGCTAAAGCTCAGCAGCCAGCTTGGAAGAAAAGGAAATGGTGTCTCTGTGAAGTTAATTTGCTAGAAAGCAAAGGGCCCTGTCCCGTAGCTGCTCATTACCCTCATCTGTCACTGCCTTCCCAGGAAGCTGTGAGAGCTCAATGTGGAGGATGAATAGCAGTTTGCAGCACTGAGTCCACAGTGTGCACATCTGCCTAATTCTCAGCGAAATTATGGGCTAAATACGTTTATCTCTAGCTGGGAAACCACAGACTTTGTCTTCATGGAGAACACTACCAAATATTCATAAAGAGAAATACCTGAATTTTTATCTGGCTGAACCTGTCAGCCACAGGAACCAACATAGGATCAAACTCAGAAATATCAGGAGTGAAAGACCAGAATTCCATGAAAACTTGATATCAAGATGGAATAATTAGTCTCTTCAGTCACCAGAAAGAGGTGCTGTAGGTGCCAGTTAAGATGATACTTTCTGTTTTGATTTTCAGATGGCCATATGTCTAAAGAAAATCAGACCATTAAATTGTTTACTGACTACAAAGCAGCCATCTGAAAGAAACTTTTGAGTTCTTGCAACTTGAACCAGGCACAAACTCAAAGTCTGAAAGGAAAGGTCCTTTTCATGGATCAGACACACACCTGGTCTTTAACAAAGGTGGAATGAAAGTTGGTAAATCCAAAAGTAGCAGTTACCTCACTGCAGCTACTCTGCAAATTCCTCTCCTATTTACATGATGTGCAGTTATTTATTTGCATTATTTAGCCATCTACAGAAGTGCAACCATAAAGTGAATTATGCATTCTTCTCAAAATGAAAATTATAATGACATATAAAAAATGAAAGTTGCAACTGTGTAGCACTTCCATCCTTTTTTCATTTATTCCATGTCATTACTCATTTTACCACATGCATTATTCTGTCCAATCCTGTGTAAGAAAATACAGCAGACAGGGACTCACACATACCTCAGTGGCAACTATTTCATTTACAAAGACAAAAGCATGATTGCTGTCCATATAGATTTACACAAAGCTCATATTAATATAAAATACACTGTCTATAACTTGGAAAAATTGAGGTTGTTTAAAAATTTGTAAGCTTTGTGATCCTCAGCCACTTTTCCACTATTATCTCATCTGTAATTCAAATTAAAGGTGTTGTAAACTATTTTAGATCAAAACTGTGGGGTATTTTTTAAAAACTCCATATCAAAGGTAATCATCTCCTAACGACGTAGAATAAGCTGTAAGTAAAATACATGAGGGTCTAAATTTTATTTAGGAAGCTGTCCTGAAGCTGAGTTTGAATGAGTAACCTTGATGTCTTTAAAGAATTCTCTTACTTGACAGAAAACAAAAAGTGGGGGTAAAAAAGTAATGAAAAAACAGATTACAAAGTGATATGCAGTGGACGCCCAGTGACCTTTTTGTATTTTGACGATTCCTAGTTTCTCTGTAATGCCATAAAATAGAGAAAAATTAGTTTATTCTTTCGAAATCATTACCAAATTCACTGGGCCATTAGGCAGCAGAGAGATCTCTCACTCAGGAGCACTGAAATGCTTCATTCTCTGCATCAGACAAGTTGTTCCAGCACCACAATTTCTGAAGTAGGTGTTATGCTGGCACTGAGCAGGAGATTGCTTTTTCCTCTCATGACCAATAGTTCAGAGGAAATTTTCAGCACTGATAAAATAAGAGCATTTTCAGTTTGAATTACTCAGAATATTCTCCTGACATCAAAATAATCCTGTTTAATGTTAAAGGGTTTTGTGAAGATTACGGTTTCACTTCTCATTAAATTTCTGAGTATCATGCACTTAAATTCTGTTTCAGATAACAGAATCAAAATCTTCACTGTAACAAGCAAGCACCTGATATTACAAAAATCACTGTTTTCCAAAGCATTTCCTGACAAGTTAACTGAAACAAGCACTTTCTCATGAAAGGCTTCTGTTTTGCTAAATTACCACTTTCAATAACAAATAGTCTCACAATATGAGAAGTCTTGCGGTTTTTTTATGAAATCTATCTTTCCACTGTCTGCTAATGCATCTCTACAAGAAGAAAACTCTCTTCCAAATGGCAATTTTCCCACATTTCAAGACTTATATCTGAAATGTTGACATGTACCAAAGCTCCCTGTATAGCAGTGTCTGGCTGTGAAGGGTTCTGAGACATTCCTACATTTTAAAACCCACCATGTCAATAAGTGAAATGTAAAAATGGACTGGTTCTTCAGTTTTAAATGTTTAACACATCTGTACAGCCAAGACAGGACAAATATGTAACAGTTTAGAGGTAAATTGCACATGTTGGTGGCTCATTTTCTAAATCCACACTGCAGATATCTCTCGTGTGATCTGCTTTCTATTTCCTTTTGTCTCTTCCACAGAACTCTCTTCCTTAATTTCTTTTGCAGAAAATAAAATATGTCTGGGTAGAGCAGAATGCCCCACAGGAGCATCTAAAAAGTGATGTCTCTTTGCCTGTGACTAATGAGCAATAAAATCCTCCAAATCAACCTTCTCTTGCCATCACACTAACAGAAATTTGTGTTCCATGTTTCTCTCCATTGCTGTTCATTATTCTCCACATTCTTTGCCAAAGTGACAAAAACCCTTCATCAAAATGTCAGACATGCTTTGGTCAAACTTCCTGAATAAAGAGGAGGGAAAGGGTGCTTCTCAAGCTGTTAAAAAACATCAACATTTCCCAGTGCCACCTTCATTTACCTCCTACACCCTCACCAATCCCTCAAAACACTGCACTAGGAAGTCCTGATATTCCAGCCACACTGGACACGCTCAGAATCCCAGAATCCCAGACTGGTTTGGGTTGGGAGGGACCTTAAAGTCCACCCAGTGCCACCCCCTGCCATGGGCAGGGACATTTTCCACCATCCCAGGTTGCTCCAAGCCCTGTCCTGGCCTCGGTGTTAAGGATGTTAATGGAGATTAATGCACAGGGCAGTGTTTGTGGGTGTGTGTTTAGTAGGATGAGCAACTCAAGCNCCCTTAGGTCTATTAGAAAACAAGACAGTAAAATTTGAAAAATAGCAATTAAATATTTATCATTAATTATTATTTTATTATTTATTATTAAAGATTTCTTCATGCCTATTTCTTGAATCAATCTTCTGAATCATCATTTCTCTTAGATTTTAAAGCCCTATATTTTATCACTAACAATCACAAAAACCAAAATGAAGTTTCTTCCATGTCAGGGAAAGAAACAAAAGCCAAAACAACCTACAAAGCCAACCAACCAATCAACCAATAAACAAACAAACAAACAAAAAAACCCAGACAAATAAAACCCCAAACATAATTCTGAAGTTAAATCATTGTTATTCATTTGGGAAGATGATCCAAGTTCAAAAATCTGTGGGAATTTTCAAGAATTGCACTTCTAATTTCCTTCAACATTTCTGAACATGCTAATTTCATGAGCTGTGAACAGTTAAACTAATTTTGGTCAAACTATGCCCAGTAAAGTAAAATGTGGGAAAGTAAGAGGTCCTGAATCACCTCGACAGTGTGTCTATTTTCTGTTCTCCTGTTTTCTATCTCTCCAATTCCAGGTAGAACTGATGGTTTGAAGGATGTGGCAATAAGAAGCAGGGAAAAAAATATGAAATTTTATTCAACAGCTCCAGTCTTCACTCAAATGCANTTGCTCCAAGCCCTGTCCTGGCCTCGGTGTTAAGGATGTTAATGGAGATTAATGCACAGGGCAGTGTTTGTGGGTGTGTGTTTAGTAGGATGAGCAACTCAAGCAGTGCTGGGAAAGCTAAAGGCAATTCTGCCCATGTTTGACTGACCCGACTGACCCAGGTTCCACTACGAAACTGACATTTTTCAGTGTGATTTGCACAGTACATTTTTTTCCTCTGAAATAATGATGCCTTTGCCAGAGGCAGGGGGTGGGATTGTAACCCTCTGTGTGATTAGACAAGTAAAAGTCACTCTGACACTGACCCTTGTTCACCTCTCCTGCCCTCTTTCTTAAGAAATCAAACATGATTAAAGACTTGGATTTATTCTCATTGGACTTGAAATAAATTATTATTATAACAAAAGATCAATGTGCTTTACAAAATATAAAGAGTAATGACTTTACAGCGTTCACAGTCAATCTTGTGTGGTTGATTTCTTCCTTGAAGGCATTTTTCATTTAAATAGA
>VXBI01013144.1:89863-110889 GCA_013397375.1 Toxostoma redivivum | reverse complement strand
CCAGTGGAGGGGGGAGGAGTCGTGGGGGTTTGTTTTCTGGGGGCTCCTTCTGGAGGTTTTTTTCCCAAATTTTGCCCTAAACTAGGACAGTAAGGCTAAAACCTTCCTGATTGTTGATTCAGAGAGAGATGGCATTTTCTACCTCGAGGCATGGGAGATTTCATATTCTCTTTTTCTTGGGGAAAGGGGTGACAGTTATGTCTAGAAAGAGTAATTTGAGGATCATTCCTGCAGATTCAGTTTTCTATGGGTTTCATATAATCATCAAATTATCTGAGTAGAGGAGTAAAGCATCTGTCATTGTTTAATGAATTTCAAGACATATGGAATAGAGACAGTCCTACTTTCTAGACAGTATTATTAATTGATGATTAATTTAATTGAAATTTCTTGTACTTTGTGAAAGATGCTCTGAATAGAACTGTGACTACTTTTGGTACCTGATTTTTAAAGATTGAATCATTTCAATCACCCAGTGCTCTCTTGCACCCCATTTTCAATCAAATTCATACAAACCCCTGACGTTGCTTAACACTTTCACTGGTTTTAATCAGTGAAAAGGTTAGGAATAAAGCACCATAGTCCTTACAGAATCCAGAAGAATTCTGCCATTTATTTGGAGCAGAGAGAGTGATGCAATTCATAGACTGGGTGATTAGAGCACTTATTGGAGGGTCAGAGAGGTTCTCATTGTAGTGACTTTTCAGTCTTTCATTCAGTCTGAATTGGCTTCAAATGACAAAAATTATACTTTAAAATGCCTTTTATCCTGAAAGTTCTCCAGGCAAATGGGCATCACAGTTTAAATCAGCACAAGCAGAACAGGGTATTGAACAAATTTCTATTTGAGTGTCAGTCATTACAATACTGTTTAAAAGCACTGACTTGCTTTAGCTTCCTCATTTGGCAAATTCTTTTCAGAATTTATTTCAGCTACTTCACTTTCTTAAAGATTTGTGAAAAATAAACATTTTTGTCTTGGGCTGAAAGGAAACAAGAAATCTGTGTTCATAATTCTTTCTCCCTAAAATCTTCAGTGGTAGCAGCAAGGTATGGATTCTGCAGACTTTGTGTCTTTGTGCAATCAAGGACAAGTTTTGTTGTTTTCTTGTTTCCTTTATTTAACTCAGATTACATTGATATTGTCAGAAACACATTTAACACCAGTGATATTCACTTGTTTTGGTTCAAAAGTTAAAAAATTACTCAAACTCTTAAGGTCTCTTCTTAAGGTTAGATCCAGGCAAAGACCTCCCAGAACTTCTGCAGGCAGAACATCGACTAACACTTGACTGCAGCCCATTCCGAGTTTCATTTTTCCCCTGTTCTCACAGTCCCCTGAGGTGAGATGTCTCTCTGGTGAAATCACCATAATCATATCCATATCCATATCCATCAGCCTGGATAATTTGGCACAAAGCCACGCTTCGTGCTGCTCACCTGATCCCTCAGCCCAGCTGAATTCTCTGCTGCCAATGAGACCACTGGCATTAGGCACCAAATTATCCTATTATTTAATAAAAGCTTGAGAGGATTCTATGTAATCTGGGAGGGGTACCCGCAGTGCCTCAAAAACTTGGATTATTAGCTGCACCATTTTAGCATCACAGCCCTTGGTCTGCACCAAAGGGTCTTTGTGAAACACAGTAATTAAGCAACATCTTCCCACTCTTAATGGGGATGGATAATGAGTTTCTAACAAGAATGGATAATGTCTCTCATTTCTGATTAGAATGAGTATCCCTAGGGAGGGATAGCCATCCTAAACTGGGTATGAAAGAAACCAATCTAGGCCAGATATAAAGGTTAACCTTCACACCTTCAAAAACCTGGGGAGGAAAAAGAAATAAGAAAGGAAAGGAAAACTGAAAGGAAAAAGGAGCACCAAAATGCAGCAAGTGTATTTTCTCATTATTTCATTGGACTTGAAAGGGGTGCTTAGTCATGGATTAAACAACTTCCTTCAGCAAGCACAAAAATCTGATCTGTACATCCCTCACTGCTCTGGGAAACAATAAATTTCTGTTCTGGCCTTCAGGTCTTCATGTGCTGTGTATTATGCCTGAAGTATTCTTTCACTGTCACATTTTTAAAACTTTATCTGGGTATTTTCAGTACATTCCTCTTCTGGTCACTCTAAAACCTTATTAGGCATCACTAAGGTTGATTTTTAAAAATTTGTGTCATTGAAAAATAGCTTCTACAAAACAAAAACCTACAAACAGCCTTTACATTTACTTCCTTAAGTAAGGTTTTTTCATTTTATGCCTTTTCTATTTTGAAACAAGCAGAATATATATAAATTGAAAAGTTAAGCATGTGAATAAGTGAATTTAGCATATCATAACTTACTGTATTCTTCTAATTACTCTTCAGTTTTTAAATAATTTCCTACATCTAACTTCAATTACAGTTGAGGGGGGAAATATTTTCCTCTAATTAAAATATATATTTCACCCAAATGAAACTTTGGCAGAGAGTAACCTTTTTTAGTAACCTCAAAAATTAAACTGACACTTCCTTAAGAAAAATTCCTAAGCAATCAATAGCCCTAGGCCATTTTGCAGCCAACAAATATGCAAAGTGTTAAATTCCAGGTTGCTGAAATGAGAAAATATACTTTGATGCTCATGTTTTAATTTTTGATAGCCAGAATTTTTCCAAGAAAATAAGCCTTCCTGATGAGCCTTAAATGATGTCTAGCTGGCATTACCCAGTATACAATTTTTCTCTGACTTTTAATAAACAAAATCAATATATTTAATAATAGCACTTGCATACTGGTCTTGCAGGTTGGGATGTTGGACAAAATGGACAACCCTCATCTTGTAACTCCTAGTGACTTGGGAATATCAGACCACATTGTGCAACCTTCTGCAAAACCACAAGAAAACTCTCTATATAGTCCTAAGCTACTATCTTCTGTGAAAAATAAACAAATAAACCAAAACTCAAGAGCAAAAATCCAGACTGAAACAAAACAAGAAACATCCCTGGTATCTGGAATGCATTTACACTCATCTGTGTTTCTTATGTCTCTGCAGAACTTGATAGTAGACAAGCTTCCTCTGGAAATAACCTGTCCTAGCAGAGAAAGCATAAACCAGGCATAATTCTTTGGCAGATAAAACAATCATCAAGAACAGAATCTGTTTTGCAATCCTCATCTTGTAAAGTATTTATATATTGGCACTTTAAAAGAACGTGGAGAAATAAAGAGCCATCATTTGTGGCACTTTATCTTTTTTCCATTTCCTGGTACCAGGAGTTTGTGGGTATTTATGTTTCATCTGCATGGAACTCCATTGCACAGCTAATGTAATCTGCACTAATAATTACACCCTGGAATTACTGCTATGGTAATGTCTTTCCACAAACCCCCTTGTACTACCACCTCATAAAGTACTGTCTGTAAAGAAAACAGCTATGACTGTCCCGTTTTTGATTTCTGGATTTTGTGTGAAACTCAGACACTGTGGCCACCAGTCTCAGAATGAAGGAATCTGGAGAGATGCTGAATTTTTTAAAAAGCACATCCAGACGGCAGAAATATGTAATTCTGTTTAAATATGTTTAAATATTTCAGTGAGATTTTGTCTAAATATATCTTTCTTAGACATGAAAGGAGAGGGGTTTTAAAGAGAATAATCTCTTAAAGATGTTTATTTCTAAAAGTACTGTGAAGTATACGTCTCTTGGGCAATAGACTTGCTTGTAATAAAGTATAAATCAGTTAAAAATACACTGTACATTTCTGAACATGGGCTATCCTCTAGCTTTAGGCAGAACACTACAAACATCTGCTGTATCTACTGCACATCATCAGTCTACTGATGTTATAGTTTTTACTGTGTTTTTAAAGTGTGATATTTAAAACCAGCAGATGTATCTGTGAGGATTTCTATCAAAGAAAGATTACAGCTATGGAACACACTTGGCAGATTTATATATCTCAAATTTTTATAGGTTTACTCTCAAATGTTCAGGAAGTATGTAGAACAGAATTGCTCAGATACCAGGCTGTGCTCCCAGCAAAAAAATTTAAATTTTAGCTTCACATGTGGGTTGTTTGGGCAGAGAAACACACCCTGTGCCATAACAGAAAAGGTTATTTTGATTGCAGACAGTACAAGATAGTCCTGTGAACTCAGGACTTTTTATTTTACACATTCCTTCATGCATCCAATGTTAGAATTAAGAACTCATAAAAGCACAAGTACTTCAGGAGTTGTTTACAAAGAAAAACAACAAAGAACAATATTTACAACTTTCATTACACATTTAGACAGGACTGAATATTGCAGCTCTTGGATTCAACATGGAAATGGAATATAGTCTGGGGGCTCTGCAATAGTGGAAATGGAAGCAACAGTGACTGCATGTGGGAATGTTTATTTATCTATACAGATCCTCAGATAATACTTTATTTACAATCCTTTTGCAGGCAGAGACCATTTTCCACCCATTCTCCATCCCCTTCTCATTCATAACCCAAAATGAGAAACACTGATTTCTGCTGACCTTTGGCCAGGTGGGTTAAAGGGGAATGTACCCAAATACGCACCTGGATATCATCTGGATCAACTGTACCAATGATCCCAACTGAAACTGCTGCTTGGAAGAACAGCAAATTAAGAAGGAAAAAGTTTGCAAATGCCTACCTAAATTCTGTGAGCCATGCATAGTCCTAGTCCATATATTTTAACTAGAAATAATTATGTGAAATTCAAAGTTCCCAAAAAAAAACCACGTTTAATTTTCTTTCGTTCCTTATTTCCATTGCAATCAGCAAAAAACAACTGATACTGTACAACTAAGCCACTTAACTAATACTCTGGGGAATAGCAAAGAATCAAAAAACACATATAAAGGTCAGGCATTTCTTTTCCATGTACAGACTGAGCACAAACTGTGATACGTCAGTAAATGCCCTGACAGTTGCCTAAATGAAACACATGGCTGTGCCCTTGTTTAAGAACCTTTCTGTTAAACTTTCATCAATGGGTTTTGGCCTGAACCTTGTAAATTCAGAACTTGTTGTTCACCCAAGGCACCGAAAGGAATCCAACAAACTCCCAAAGAAATTAAGTTACTGTTTGTTCCTGAAGTCACTTGATCACACAAATCTCTGCTTAGATATAAATACCTACTAAAGCACTATGCAACTAAGAGCTGTGTGTCAGGTTTATCAATATTATTGTTATTAATATGGTAATTCTTTATAATCCATTCATACCCACACAAATGCACAGGCTGAGGGTGAAAAAAAAGAAAAGATAAAAAGGAACAAGAGGGAAAGGGAAAGGGAAAGGGAAAGGGAAAGGGAAAGGGAAAGGGAAAGGGAAAGGGAAAGGGAAAGGGAAAGGGAAAGGGAAAGGGAAAGGAAGAGGAAAAAAAGATAATAAAGAGAAAAAAGTGTCCATATAATAAAGCTGTCCCTAAGAGAAAATGCAGTTTTTAAACACTGAAGGAGTTTTGCCACAAACATGCAAGTTCTCACTTCTTATACTGTATATATTTATTACACAGTGTAACTTATTAACACTAGGATTTATGAGAAATACTTCACAATTCAGAATTCATTCTGGATATTTCAAATTCTGCATGTCTCTGATGAGACAAGGATTTCAAAAGCCTTACTGGATGTGTGTGACTGCTCAGGATTTCCTGAAAATCCAGCTGCAGTATTGCAACTCTCTCCTCCCTTCGAGAAATACTACTAAGAGCACTGCATTTGTATTACTCAAAATGTTATTTCTCCAACAGAACAGAAGCTGAGTGAAATACATTTATCAAAATTGGTAGCTATTTGGTTTTTAAAAACCCTACCAATTCATGTTGCTGTGATGTATTGATTTTCTCCTCAGTTTTTAATGAGAGCATGTAGAGCAGTAGAGCTTGGGCTTATGGCTGTAAAAGACAGAAAAATATTCTTATTGGGTAAAAATATAGACTTATACACTGTCAAAATATGATTTCCACTTAGCTCCACTGCTCACTAACATAACCTCAGCAAATTAAGACAAACTTCGTACCTCTGCAGTGCTTCAGTGGAAGAAGCTTTGAAGCAACTATATTTAAAAAAAAAAAAAAGTAAAAGGCTGAAAGTGGATAATAAGGTACCTGCTCTGCAATTAGCACTGATTCAAGGGTCTTAATGAATGCCTATGGAGCTTCTAAGTTAATTTTTTAAAAATTATTAATTATTAATTATTATTAATTGTTATGCAATTTGCAAATGTTTTAATAAGTTAAGAAATAATGCCTCCTGTTATACACACCCCATATTTTCCAGAGGAACTTCGGATAAGCCCAGGATGAAGAGAAATTCAGGGACAATGGTGTATTTAAAGCTCAAACTCCCATTCTGCTTAGTGCCCAAGTCACACCAAATTCCTAGTAGAGGCACTTCAGTCTCACATATCTTTTCTGAACATACCAAGCTTTTGCAATTGGTCCCACCTATTAAAAACATCTGGCAGATGAATATTTTAAGCCTCTAAGTGAAGGTTTTCAACAATACAAGTATTTTTTCATTCTGGTTTATCCTTTCTATTTTCCTCTCATTTGTCATTTTTATTTTAGTTTCCCTTCCAACCCTCTCCTCCACTCATTTATTCACTGAATGGCTCATCTTCCATCATTCAAATTCCTTTTCAGCCTTCATTTCAAAACCTCTTTCACCTCCTTTTTTCTGGAATACCATAACTGGGATAGAACAACATTTACACATTGCATTTGAGCTCTTGTAGAAAATGTATGACTGCCCAGAAAAACAACTCAAAATTGGGATGAACTTATGCTTACAGAAGAAAAAAGTTCTGTGGGGCTAGAGAGCAGTGGAATAGTCACTATTCCTAGTGCCTTATTTTTTAAAAAACAAAGAGCATTTATGCTCTTTCTAATAGATTCTTTTTTTTTAAAAGTGAAAAAAATTGAGGAAAAGAAAATAGTATTTACATAAAAGTGAGATATTTGGTAGCTAAATACAGGGAAATAAAAGACAAATATAAAAGCTCAAATCCAGTCCCAAAGGTAACTAGTAGAAAGGATGTTCCAGGAATTGAGAGACCCTAGACATTTCTTAGAGAAATTTAATTTAATAAACCCTGTAAATTGCAAAAGACACTAAGCAGAACATTCTGAAGGCCCACAGAGAATCTTCCAAGAATTCATAACAGAAATCATATGCATTAACCAAGGTGAAGATTTAAAGAGCTGTGCATAAGAGAAGCACCTCAGTGCCCAGAAGTGAGTATAACATTCACTATAAAATTAATTAAAGACTTGTGTCTTTGGTACCTTATTGTAGAGCCTCGTGTAGGGCTGAGATCTTGCTCCTTAGGAGGTCAGACACCATAGAGGATGCTGCACCTCTGTGAGACTCCTGACATTGGTATGACAGGAAGAAACTAATCTAAGCCAAAGACAATTTGCTGACAGAATTCATGAAGAACATTTCAGCAATATCCTTCTCAAATCCAGAAGGAAAAAAGAAAAGGGAACAAGGAAAGAAAAAAAATGAGAGACTGTTTCAATGAAAGATAAAGTTCAATACTAGCAAATGATAGACAGGTGAGTTAGATAAAATTAATAGCATGAGACTGAATTTCCTTTTGAGAAGACATTTTGTCAAATTCTGATATTGCTAATGATAAACTCAGCACTGCTACCTTTCTTCAATTAATGAATTTTGTTTATGGGGCACTTGAAGCAGCAAAAAAAAAAATCTCTGAAAGAGAGGAATATAGGGAAAACAAATGGAGACAGAAAAACCCAGGGAGAAATTTAAAAGGATTAGATTATGGTAATAATTCATTAAAAGTCTAATATATGTCCCCCTTGTACTTACAAAGGACAGTTCAGATTTACACAAATACTAACGAGGTATTTTATTTATATGAGTGCCTTTATGTATACATTGCAATAATAAATAAATATCACAGAATCTCATGCTGGTTTGAGTTGGAAAGGACTCTAAAGCTCATCCAGTTCCAATCCCAACACCTTCCACTGCCCCAGGTGATCCCAGCCCCAATGTCCAGCCTGGCCTTGGACACTTCCAAGGATCCAGGGGCAGCCACNCCACTGCTCACTAACATAACCTCAGCAAATTAAGACAAACTTCGTACCTCTGCAGTGCTTCAGTGGAAGAAGCTTTGAAGCAACTATATTTAAAAAAAAAAAAAAGTAAAAGGCTGAAAGTGGATAATAAGGTACCTGCTCTGCAATTAGCACTGATTCAAGGGTCTTAATGAATGCCTATGGAGCTTCTAAGTTAATTTTTTAAAAATTATTAATTATTAATTATTTTTATTTGTTATGCAATTTGCAAATGTTTTAATAAGTTAAGAAATAATGCCTCCTGTTATACACACCCCATATTTTCCAGAGGAACTTCGGATAAGCCCAGGATGAAGAGAAATTCAGGGACAATGGTGTATTTAAAGCTCAAACTCCCATTCTGCTTAGTGCCCAAGTCACACCAAATTCCTAGTAGAGGCACTTCAGTCTCACATATCTTTTCTGAACATACCAAGCTTTTGCAATTGGTCCCACCTATTAAAAACATCTGGCAGATGAATATTTTAAGCCTCTAAGTGAAGGTTTTCAACAATACAAGTATTTTTTCATTCTGGTTTATCCTTTCTATTTTCCTCTCATTTGTCATTTTTATTTTAGTTTCCCTTCCAACCCTCTCCTCCACTCATTTATTCACTGAATGGCTCATCTTCCATCATTCAAATTCCTTTTCAGCCTTCATTTCAAAACCTCTTTCACCTCCTTTTTTCTGGAATACCATAACTGGGATAGAACAACATTTACACATTGCATTTGAGCTCTTGTAGAAAATGTATGACTGCCCAGAAAAACAACTCAAAATTGGGATGAACTTATGCTTACAGAAGAAAAAAGTTCTGTGGGGCTAGAGAGCAGTGGAATAGTCACTATTCCTAGTGCCTTATTTTTTAAAAAACAAAGAGCATTTATGCTCTTTCTAATAGATTCTTTTTTTTTAAAAGTGAAAAAAATTGAGGAAAAGAAAATAGTATTTACATAAAAGTGAGATATTTGGTAGCTAAATACAGGGAAATAAAAGACAAATATAAAAGCTCAAATCCAGTCCCAAAGGTAACTAGTAGAAAGGATGTTCCAGGAATTGAGAGACCCTAGACATTTCTTAGAGAAATTTAATTTAATAAACCCTGTAAATTGCAAAAGACACTAAGCAGAACATTCTGAAGGCCCACAGAGAATCTTCCAAGAATTCATAACAGAAATCATATGCATTAACCAAGGTGAAGATTTAAAGAGCTGTGCATAAGAGAAGCACCTCAGTGCCCAGAAGTGAGTATAACATTCACTATAAAATTAATTAAAGACTTGTGTCTTTGGTACCTTATTGTAGAGCCTCGTGTAGGGCTGAGATCTTGCTCCTTAGGAGGTCAGACACCATAGAGGATGCTGCACCTCTGTGAGACTCCTGACATTGGTATGACAGGAAGAAACTAATCTAAGCCAAAGACAATTTGCTGACAGAATTCATGAAGAACATTTCAGCAATATCCTTCTCAAATCCAGAAGGAAAAAAGAAAAGGGAACAAGGAAAGAAAAAAAATGAGAGACTGTTTCAATGAAAGATAAAGTTCAATACTAGCAAATGATAGACAGGTGAGTTAGATAAAATTAATAGCATGAGACTGAATTTCCTTTTGAGAAGACATTTTGTCAAATTCTGATATTGCTAATGATAAACTCAGCACTGCTACCTTTCTTCAATTAATGAATTTTGTTTATGGGGCACTTGAAGCAGCAAAAAAAAAAATCTCTGAAAGAGAGGAATATAGGGAAAACAAATGGAGACAGAAAAACCCAGGGAGAAATTTAAAAGGATTAGATTATGGTAATAATTCATTAAAAGTCTAATATATGTCCCCCTTGTACTTACAAAGGACAGTTCAGATTTACACAAATACTAACGAGGTATTTTATTTATATGAGTGCCTTTATGTATACATTGCAATAATAAATAAATATCACAGAATCTCATGCTGGTTTGAGTTGGAAAGGACTCTAAAGCTCATCCAGTTCCAATCCCAACACCTTCCACTGCCCCAGGTGATCCCAGCCCCAATGTCCAGCCTGGCCTTGGACACTTCCAAGGATCCAGGGGCAGCCACCCTGTGCCAGGGCCACCCAGCCAGGGAACAATTCCTGCCCAGTCTCTAAATCTCCTCTCTCTCAGTTTGACACCATATTTATGAAAACATACATATATATCTATGTGTCAAAGTGAAAATAAAATAAAAAAATTACTGATCAGATGTATAGAAAAGCAGAAGTCATAACATTATAGATTTCCCATAGCTTTAAGATGCATATGGATTTACTTGAGATGCATATATATTTAGAAAGAAGGAAATTCAGTCTCAAAGTTCTTTCCATCCTAAAGAAAGGTTTATTTGCTTCTGCATTTTATGTCTAAAATGCTCTTGCAGAAGTAAATACAGAGCTTTTGAGTTTATAGAGCATTTGCATTGCATATACAATAGTAAAATTTGTCATTCCCTAAGAACTGGATATAATAACTACTACGATTTCCTAGTCACTGTGTATACAAGTACACCCTGTGCTTGGATAGAAACAAGTGCTGGGACATTAATCCTGTTCTCACCCACAGACCTGAAGGCAAGGGTTAAACGACTTATCAGACTTATTGTGGCTTGACTTCTCCCCTGATATTCTTCTTTTTACTGGGATAAAGAGGAGGGGGAAAAAAAGCCAAGAATCATTATGAATGCTCTGGAAAATGTCTGGGAAGAATAAAGACAGGGTAAATAAAGACAGTCTCTCAGAAATCTCCTTCCTATTTTATACTTAAAACTGAAGATGATACATGGAGCTGGGCTCCATTAAATCCTACTATGGCTCACTCAAATGAGATAACACTGTGGAAAATGCAATCTTCGCTCTAAAATCACCAGGTTTTATTCATATAACTGAGAGATATAAAACATAGTGAATGATTTAGTGATATTCTCAAATCAGCCAAGATTTAAAGATGATCCATTAGACAAAACTTCAGCATCCAAAAAGATGTCCAAAGACCAATCATCTTCTCATAAGGGTAAGCAGTAAAATATAAAACACAACTGCAGACCTTTCCATGAAAATGCATACAAATCCTTACATTTTCTCTGTAGACACTGCAGGTTTCAGTTTCTGAGGGAAAATATCTGACAGATGTTCAGGGGGGTTTCAGGAGATGACCAGGCTTCTGAATGAGAAGCAGTGGACCCCAGAAAGACACAGGCTGACATTTTCTTTCTCACCTAAAAAGCAATACTACTCAAAATTTCAATTATCACCTGCTTTTCCACATCTCAAACTCACTGCAGAATGAAATGCACCTATCAGCCAATTAGGTATTCAATAGATACCTATTAGGAATATCAAGCAAAACTGGCAGAAACCATCTTTTCAGCTGGTCTTGATCACATTTCTTCTATCAGCATGTTTAAGTTACTTGCTGTCCCTGAATATATTCACTTAGTTCCAGAGATTAAGAAATTCTCAGTAAATAAATGTTTGCCCCTGGAGTGGATTAGCAGGACATATTTGCTATCTGTCATCAAAGCCATTTGATATCATTCTCTCATTAGGAGCCATGGCAACAGTGCTCAGTGAAAAACAATGCTTTTTGAGGGAAGGCTCAGGGCTCAGAAAGAGATGAGATATTCCCAGCATAGAAGCTGATCTCCCACTGCTTCCCAAGAAGCACAAGAAGCACAATTCCCTCTAAAATTTGCCATGAAGCTTCAGCTCTTTCAAGGCTTTCCCACCTAAAAAGGGATACCTGCCTTATTGATAGACTTGGTTTCCTGCAAATCAATAAATATTCATCCATGGTCCACATCCATGGAAAGATATAGATCATTCCAAATGCAGGGATTTTGGTGAGTGTTGCCCATTGCAGACAATGGGTTATCCAAAAGCACTTCACAGACAATAGAAAAAAACCAAAGTATAGAGAAAATTTAATATATTAGTTGTTTTGAAAGCCCATGAAGCAGCAGTGAGTGGTCAAGAATAATGCCATTGGGAAAGACTGTATAGATGATGATTAATAAGGAAAAAAAATTCCAAATAAAACCCAACCACTTTTCACTGTCCAGTGTCTCTCATGGATTTCTCTGCTTATTTTGTCCAAACCAAAACACTGCAGGTACTTCAACTTAAGCTGGATATATTTGTAATGGTTCTTTATCATGGGTAGATTTATCAAAACAGAGACTAAAAGTGCTATGCACTTTTAGCTCTAAGCATCAAGTCATTCATTTTCACTTTTCCTTCTAAAAACAAAAGAAGAACACAGTTCAAAGGAAAACTCATCACAGGTGGCCTTAATGTGAAGTTTCTGGATTACATACACCTGCTTTTTGTGCTGATTCTACTCTTTAATTACCATTCCTTTGCATACTGAGCACATCCGCTGTCCATCACAAAAAAAAAACAAATCCACACATACACCAAACAATGCTGAAGTTCCTCTATGACAGATTAAGTGCTATACTTCTTTCAAAACATGGCTTGTTAAAGCACTAATTATTTGAATCTGTGAGTCAAAAGAAATAATGAAAATTAGTCCTGGGTACCCAAATGTTTTGACCTCAGGACTTTGGAATGGTATGTTAGGTTTCAATGCAAAAAAAAAACCCACCAGAAGCATGCATTTTTAACAGCATTTTTCCAATTCTTTTTTCTGCAAGGACATGCATCTGTTCTGTCAAAAAACAAGGGGAATTTAAACACACACCACCCACCCTCCCTGCAAGAAAACTGCAGAAAGACTAGGAAACTTCCTTTCACAAGCTTCAGAGCCTCAGATTAAAAACCAACACACAACAACTACAGGGAACATTTCTGTTTCCACCTTCCATAAGTCTGATCTCTCCTGCCATCACTGGGCCAACCTACAAGAGGAACAGCACTCCATGCATTAATTCACTTTCAGCTGAGGTTATTTCACTTAAGCCAGGAAAAAAAATAAATCCACAAAAGGTAAAATAAAAAGTCACAGACCATGCATTGTCAAAACCCTTGCACCTAGCAACCTCAGTTCATTTTGAGGCCAGCTAATTAGAAATGTTTCACGGAGGCATCAATAGTTTTAGCCTGATCTCTGAAGATTTTGTTGTTGTTGGTTTGTTGGGTTTTTTTCAATTTGGCTACCTGTTTGAAAATATACTCAACAGGCTAAACAGAATTTCAGCTAAGATATATGCTTTAATTATAGGAACTTCAAACAAGTTGCCAACTTGGCTTATCTGACAAAAACCTTTTCCAAATTGATTTAGAATATTCTGCCATCACCTTGTTAGTACTACAGTTAAAATGCATCACTTGGGTCAAAAGAAGCACATGTATTGAGAGACTTCCACAGAAATCCACAGAAAAACGTCTTAGTTAATGTAATGAATATCTCAAGAGTTCTAGCAAATTGCCTGATACACAAAGGTGGTAAGTAGCAAAATGCTGGCAAGAGAATAACACTGGGAGAAAGTGTTTTTCTTTGCTCTTATTCTCTTTCTCCTAACAACAGGTAAGCTTCTAATCTTAGGTATTCTTCTAGGGAGAAAGAAATCCACTTTCCTTCCATATTTCCTTCTTTCTGGTTATGAGTTAGAGAATCACTTCATGATTCTAAATGTTTGCAGTTTTAAGTGACTACATCAAAAGATATTAAGAGAACAAGATAAGACAATTATATTTGGGTATTCAAGAAACAAAGGTATGAAGTAATCAGATTGCATACTGTGTCCCTAGAATTATTTCAGTTATTTGACTTACAATTTGAAATTTTAATAAAAATTCTAAAGAAGTAAAAGTAGAAGTCTATAACTGATAAAGAGCAAAACAAGAAAAAATCAGCAGGGCTTTAAAATAATTTCAGACTTTGCAGTCAATCTCAGGAACGCTGATGCATCAGTGGTTCAAACCTTGATATTTCCTATGAGATAATGTACAGAAGTACAATTTTCTGGAGTGTAATTGCATAAAGCATTTCTAAAAGAGTAATAGAAGAATTTCAGGTTATCTATCAAAGGAAATCTAGTGAAAAATAAAATGCATTTGGTTGAAAATGAGGAGATTCTGTCACATTAGGCACCACTGCCCTCTTCAGTCAGGCAGACATCAATTTCATACACTTGTTCAGAGAACTTTGCTCGATAAATCCCCACCAAAATACCAACAAGCATGAACTTTATTTTTACTTTAGGGAACATTACTCTCCTAATAGCAGGATATGATGCAGCATTTCATTAACCTAATGAAAATAGATATTTTGCTGTAATGTTTGATTTGACACAGGGCTTAGACCCATGTGCACTATGAAAGCAGTATATATTTCTCTAAATACTTTAGATATAGACAGATATATGGATTTCAGAAATATGTTCTTTTGGGGGGGAAAACCTGCATCACAAAGAAAAAAAGTCATTCATAGTTTTCATTCACTTCATACCAGGCAGGACTATAAGCAATCACATACCATCTAAGCAGGACATCAATAAACTTGCAACAACTGATAAATTAACATAAAACCTTATCTCTATATTTTAAAAATAAAAAAATAAAACAACACCTCAGCACATCTTTCACAATATTCCCTGACTAGGATGTGAAAATGCATGACTAACTTTGGGAATTTTCCTTTAAGGTGAAAACACCTTGCAAGCAAAACACCTGAGATCTGAGAGTTTTTAGGTACACTGGGATGAAAAGGTTGCAGTGAAAATCAAAACAACCCAAAGAGAGGTCTGGATGTCAAGAGATTCTTAGTTCAATACTTTTTTAATCATACTACTTAAGAATTGAACCTTAATTTAAGAGAATTAATCTTTCAACACACGGCAGCATGAGAATAAACACTAGGTAAAACATTCATTTTAACCAATGGGAAAAAAAGTAATTTTACTTATCTGAGCTTCAATTTCTTTTCTTCTTTTCTTGTTAATAGAATAGGAATAGGTTGCAGTCATTATCATAATTCTGTAATTTGTTTTTCATATCTCTACTTTCAAAGACAGTGAAAATTTACAAAACCATAGAATATCCTGAGTTGGATGGGAGCCACAAGAATCACTGAAGTCCAACTCCAGTCATTCAGTATTATCTAAAAGCATGACATACCAACCAGAGACTTCTACATAAAACCCTGAGCAACCTTGAAAGAAACCATTAGAGAAAAAAAAATTAAATTGCACAGCAGTTTATCTCCAGACTTTAGAAAGTATGTCACATCTAGGATCCAAAATGAGCTGTCCTGTAGTCTGCTGAGCCAGTTTAAGTGCCAGCTTTTTATTTAGTCTTCATCACAGCTGCATCTATATTTAATAGATTAAAAAACTGTATCTCTCTAGCTCATTTATCTCCCTTTCTCCCTATCTTCTTTCCAGTAACTTGTTCTTTAGTTCTTACTCCTCACTCACTTCTGTCCTACTGTCTCTCTCACCATTTTTAGGTGTAAAATATGGGTAGGACAAGGAAAAAGACCAAATAGAATATGATTCCAAGACAGCCAGCATCAACACAAGATGGTAAAAAGAAAAATGTTATTCTTTAATGGTTCAACTGAATACTCATTTGTGATTTCTATGGTAGAAGAAAGTTAACAGCATAAGAAAGTAACGTACACCTAACATATGGATCTAGAGTTATCATTTTAAATTATGTACATTTGTACTCCCTTGCACATACCCTTGCATCTACACCTTCAAGCAAGCCTTCTATCTATTTTGGGTACTTGTACAAACTTGTGATGGGCTTTTGCATGATACAACTATCTTCGTAAAATATCTTTGTAAAAAGAAAAATATTCTAATATCTTCATGAAAAGAAAGAAAAAAAAAAGAACTACCAAACCTATGCTGAATTTTTTTTAAAAACAGAAGCAATAACATCTATACACTTTTGACTTTGTGGTCCATCACACTATACCCAGCAGGAAAAGTACTCAATAAACAGATTTCCAGAAAAACTGTTCAAACAGCTTTACGATCCTGAAACCATACAAAAGTCTGAAGCTTCAAAATTTTGTACTTCATTTTTTGTAAAGACAGCACATGAGAAAAGCTTTTTTTTGACATTATTCCAACTTTAATATAATTTTAGAAACCAGCAATAAAGTCAGAATTGAGAATCTGAGAAAGGACAGTGAACTGCGCTCTTAATCACCAGGTTTTACCTGGATCAATATGGTGGATCTAGTTGGAATTTCAAACACTGTATCTGTTTTCCTTCTTCACTAAAACTAAGTGCATAGAAGATATGGCTCATATTTTCTTGGGAATGCACAGGGCTGCATAAGACCACAGGAAACAACTGAGAGGGCCAGACCAATGGATAATCATCATCATCATCATCATCATCATCATGGATAATAAGTCATTCCTAAAGTCAGTCTTGCTAAAATCAGATGGAAAAAAAAGACAAGAACCTATTTAAAGTTTTCACTGTTTGCAAATTTACTTTAGATATTGACATTTCAGAATTTATAAACAGAATTATAAAACTCTTGTGTTTTTAATAAATCTACTTGATTTTGGCTTCAGACCAAATTTTCAAATAGATCATTATGTCCTCCATATGTTGGGACCCCAGAGCAACACTGCCAGTGGAGTCTCACAGAGGGGGAGCACAGGGGGAGAACCACAACCCTCACCTTTCTACTCACACTGATTTTGATGCAACCCAGCACATAGTTGACAATTCAGGCAGTGTTTGAAATTAGCTAGAAAAAAGAATTGGATGCTTTTCTGAAAGCCTATTTTCATCCTTTATCTCAAAATATCCTTTTGGCCTATCTTCATCATTCAGTTTTACAGATTTCTATTATCATCTAAAGTCTCACTCGCTCTGTGATCAATAACTGTTTTTCTAGCACTGAAATGGAAAGCAAGTTTCTTCCTGTACTACAAGTGCACACAAATACCAAAATAGTTACATACCTGTGACCAGGAATGACAAAAACTTTTCCTCATTGACTAGGGATAAAAATAGGTGCACACACACACACATTATGAAAAATTCCTCTTTTCTTAATATTTCTATCTTCCCTTTTAATTATAATTTTCTTTCAAAATAAATATTGCAATAAAGACTCCATAGTTCTTTATTTGTTATTCACTAAAAACATAATGAATATGGTGACACTCAAGTGTCTCTGAGCATGTGTTTATGAAAAGCCAGAAGCAGTGTTAGAAATTCTAGTTTTTTTAGCAGCTACCAAGTAGCAAAACCAGTGACTTGGAAAGCACTGCATAGTGAAATAAAAACATCTACTGCACTAACAGGAGGGATAGAAGGAGTCAGGAGGTAAGAGGAAAGTACTCATGATAACACTAGGGAGAATTAATGTTGTTTTAAATGACATGACAGTCCTGCACTGCAGCTTCTGACCCTGTATGCTTTCTGGAAACTGGGCAGAAGCAGCAAAGGTTAACAGCAGCTCTTAACAAATGCTGCCTGCAGAATTCCAACCTCATCACACACTTGAAGAAAAATCTTTAACCCAAAAGATCAGTGTGACATTTCAACCAGAAAATCCATTCACAGTGACCACCCAAACTCCACAGGTACCTTTCAATTCACCTTTCTGTTTCTTGCTGGCAGCATCAGAAGTAGCATTGCAGTGGTACAAAGAGCTGACAATCCTTCCTTTCAGGAGAACAAGAGAGAACAAAAGAAAAACCAGACAAACATTTACCTCTGTGTCCTTGAAAATACAAAATGTGAAGCCAGGGGAAGATTATAGTGAAGAGAAATACATTTGTTCAGGAGGGAAACTATAGAAATGTGAAAACGTTAACAGCTGCATCAGAAAATTCTTCCTGGCATATGCATAAAACAAAGGCAACATTTAGTGAATGAGTCAGCTCAGGTTTGTCTATAGGAAGAGAGAAAGAAAGTCAGTGTTTGAAATCTGGCTTCTCAGAGGGTTTACTCATTCTTTTAACTAAGAAAAAAGTAACCAGGGAGGCTGAAAGTCAGCAGGACGGGGTTAAAGAGATGCCTATGGCTCTCTGATATTGCAGTCTGGCACTACTCCTAGCACAGTATCAAGGTAAACATAAAACACATTTGTTTTGTTTGTATCAGTGCAAAATAGCAGTGTTGGAGCCTGGTTCCATCTTGCTCCTGATCATGTTTTGCAGATATCTGCTGCAATATTCAGCTGACTGTTCCAATTTCGTGTCCAGCTACAGAGCTCTGCCAGAGGCTGTGGTTGACACAGATCCATGGGTACAACCATGTCTAAGTACAGGTTAGATTCTTCAACCTCCTCCATCTCACATCCTGTTGTAAAGATGTGTCGTGGAATTAGGAGATGCTGCCACTGATGGGAAGGGATATTCTGAATTACAAAAGGAGCAAGACCATGCTCTGCTTAGAAAGGGATACAGCAGGACACCAAAAGGGGCAGTGGGAGTTAAATTCATGCCTGGTACAAATGTTTGGCAGCACAAAAATTAGTTCAGGCTGCTGCTAAATTCAGGTTCCACTTACTTTACAAGAAAATCTCCCAACTCTGTAAGGTTTAAGAGTGCATGGCTTACCTGGAAGTATGGACATGATCCTTTGCCTTCACGAAGCTGCTGACAAGCAGACCACTTGTACATCACACAAAGAACTGAGTTAGAACTTTCTCTGAGACTCCTGCACATCTGTCATCTCAAAAACCCAGAAGCAGAAAAATACAAAGCAACAGAGCTATAGACTGCTGCTTTTAAGCTGTGCTATAGCCAAAATAAGTAGTAGAGTAGGCCTGTTTAGCATTTCTGACATCATAGTAATAACAGCAAATTAATTAACTCACCAAAAGCAGACTGCATGTAGTTGGGTCACAGCCAGTGACTGGTGGTGTAGTAAGAATTCACCTACAAATCTGTGAGCATCTAAGACTTTAAATTAACAAAACCAGCTTTCATATAAACTGGTTTAGGTTCATCAGTGCACCCTTCCCACACAGATGAGATCCCTACTTTAAAAAGTGTTGTCCTTGCCCCCTAAAAAAAAGCATCAACACTTTTTCACTCTCCTCCATCTCAGAATCAGAACAAGAAAACAAAATTAGGGAAAGATGAGAATGTGCTGTAGCTGGAAAATGCACCGACAGCTGGTACAGACATTTCCAAGGCATTTTTTAAACTACTTACCTTTGGTACACCTGGCAGAGAAGGATTGCCACAAGGAAGTGCAGTTGGGCCAACTGCCTGAGTGCTTGCAAATTCCTGGGTAAATCTGGACAAGTGTAGAGGAGAGAGGGGCAAGGAAACTGATCAAAGTCAAAGATGTGAATTAAGTTTGTGTTACCTTTACTGAACACTGGGTGCAATGCAAGGGCTGAGCTCACAGCACATTAATATGGACATGAAAGCTCTGTGTTGCAGGAGGTTTGTTATTACAGATAAAAATTGCTCATTTAGAACTAAAATTCTATCAGACTTCCATAAGTCACCCTGTTTAAAGTAGAAAAATATTCATCTGCTTTAAATGTGAATAGAAAAACCATTCCTAACATTTTATTCTCTTAAAAAAGAAATTTCATTTTCTTAGAAAAGGAATTAAAATGTGGTTTGTTCTTAAAAAAAGAGAAAGTGATCAATTTTATTCCAAAATTATCTTATACTCTTACCAAAGCAACTGTTATGGCTGAAAACCATTTACACTATAGAGAAAAATAAGAGAAAAACATAGACTTTTAAATATTAATATGTCTGATGTTGCAATGTTTTGAAAGAAATCTGTTGCCCAAATATAAACAATCATCATATCTTTGGGAGTCTGGAAACTCCATAAGGTAACTGACATGTGTCACTGGGAAAATAAATAAATCTGGACGTTTCCTTTTGCTCCACTGTAAAATTATTTATGCTGTTGTTTAGAATCAATAAGCCTAAAAACCAAAAATATGAAGGTGTTTTAAGATCCAGAGCTGAACAGCACAACCTTATTTCAATTTGCCACTGTGCAGAAGTAAAAAAGCTATCTGCTAATGAAAGGGTAGCTTTTTAGCTCAAACACCACACCTGGCTAATAAACATCGTTCTCAGACCAAATTAGTGTCTTCACAGAGCTCTCCTTGGTCCCATGGAGACACAAACTTGAATGAGGCTCACTCAATAACTGATAAAACGCCCCACTACACAACTGAGAAATGAGGAAAACTGATTTTAAGATCTCAAGCTCTTCCACGACTCTGGGAGGAATACAGACCTGCAAGGGGAGAGGTAAGAAATCACAGCATCCTGAAAAGGACTGGGAGCTTTAAAGCCAGTCAGTGGACAAAGAAATTGGTCACTCCTCCATAAATCACAGAACTGAGGAAGGCAAATGGAAGAAGTCTTAGAGGCTAGCTAAGGCACCTCCTTGCCCAAGAGCAGGGAAAATTACATTAATTCCCATACAAAACATGCTTTAAGTGTTCTTAAAGCCTCTTACAGCTGTTAAAACAGAAGGCCTGCAATTTGATTGCACCCTAAGTGATCTCTCTTTAGAGATCATGTTAATTCCCAAGCAGTGAAAAAACAAAAGGCTACCAGAGGCTTCAGGAAAAAAAAAAAAAAGACTGAAAAGGAATTAAATTAAATTAAAATTTTAATTTAATTTCATTTTCTTAGGCTTTTTGTATTCTTTTAAATAATTCCCAAATTTTATTTTTCTTTTAAATTTTTCGAGACAACCTAAGTTGGGATATCTATTCAAAGTAAAGTAGCCACAGATGTCAAAAACTGAGAAGTATCCAGGTGATTTATGTTTAATGATTGATTGGCTGTTTTAGGAATCTGAACCTATACTATGAATGAAAAAGTTAGATCCTTGCCTAAAGGCTCCAAACCAAACACTCCAAACACTCTGTGAGTTTACAGAGCTCCACATTAGTTCAGTTCTGGTCTTGTCTGCAGTGGAAATCTTGCTTTTAATACTCAGACTCTTTAGCAATAACAGTTGTCACCCCTGCA
>VXBI01013144.1:69848-88377 GCA_013397375.1 Toxostoma redivivum | reverse complement strand
CAAAAAATTTTGAAAAAAATAATATTAAAAAAAAAAAAAAAAAAAAAAAAAAAGAAGGGCAATCATTAATAGTTATCTGTACACTTGCAATCAATTTTCATCATCCTTTAATCTGTCAAAATTCTTTGGTGTCAGTAAAATTTTTTGATGGCTCAGACTCCTAAACTAAAGGATCACCAGAAATTTGCCCTGCAATTGTTGGATGAGTTATCAATTAAATCTCCAGATTTCTGGGAGCATTTTGCAGACAACCTCATAGGATTTCTTTCCTCACTTGAAAATTTTTAAAAAAGCCAAAAAATACAGCAAACCAAACAAAATCTTTGCTACATTTGTGAAGCCTCCAAGAGCCCATTCAGATTGCAGAGTATATAGATCTCACTGCCAATCCTTACTTTTGCAAAATAGTGAAATCCTTAATGACTTTGCAGCTCTTCTATGTCTTTACCCCAGTTTATGCATAAGCATAGTTTTAATAAGTTTATAACAATGGAAAATTTCATACTTAATGCCAAATGTAAGAATGTCAGTAGCACACACTCTCAAGAAAGAAAACATCCATTATATCACAAAACAGGTGAATGCTTCTTCATGCCAGTAATTTTTGTCACATCTTTAAAAAGAGATTACTTGTGTCACAAGGCAATTACATTTATGTACTAACAGTTTTGATGTCTTCCCTCCAGCTGAAGTAATCTAGCTTTTTTCTATTTTCTCATTTTTTGTGCCTTCTTCGAGAAAAGCTTTCTCCTTTTCATGCTGTGCCTGATCTCATTCTCCAGTCTTTTTATTTTTAAATTCATTCAAACTTCATTTCTAGAAGGAAAAGCCAGTCAAATATATATTATCAATGTCATGCTAAGACAGCAAATCTGGTCTACAAAACATGAAGACTTAAACATAGCCCTGATGTTGACAATGTTTAAACCATAAATTACAGCTTTAAAAATGTGTAAAGCAAAAAAAGGAGCACCATTTCAATAAATTAGTAAAAAAGGACCCATTAGTTATAAAATTGAAAAGCCTAATTTATTTAACACAAATCAGCCAAACCAGCTGGAGATGTTATTTACAAGCTCCTCAAGAGTCCAACATCTTTCTTTGACATCTGGTTTCACAGAACATAAATCTACATCTAAAGAAAGGTAAAAAGAACAGTAAAAATTACTTGTTATCTTTTTCCACTGTTCTTGCTGTTAATTGAATTTCCTCTGGCTAAGGTTTAGGCTGGAAGTAGCAAACCAGTCACAATTTTATTGAGAACTGTGAAGTGTAAATGCAAAATAAACAATACAAACAAACAAACAAAAAAAAACCCACCAAAAAAAAACCCCAAACAAACAAACTAAAAAACCACACACACAAAAAAACCCCCAAGCTACAAATAAGGATTTGGGCATTTAAGAAAAGTTGGGTAATAGTATCTTCTCCATTGCCTTTGATATTAATTCCCTCTCCATTTTAAGAGTTTTATTTGTATTGCCTCTCACACTCTGACAGTTCTTTACCACCCCCTCCTTCCTGATGCAAAAGCTGAGATGGAAAACAAAATTAAAAGAGGTTAAAATAACCAAGAAATTTCTCCAACATTTACCAATTTTGTATCTGGTTGGAAAATATTCAAAACCAGGAATATTTTTCTCCTAACAAATCTGTTCCTGTACTTTCCCCATTTAGTCAATCTGATGTGTTTATAGTCTTACATAAACTCGTATCTTTTTTCACCCTTGATTAATCCTTTAGAAAACCAACTAACACTGACAGCACCTGTTAATTTGAAGTCAAAAATATTACAGTAGTAGACCCATGGTACTCTGCTTTGAAATGAAACTAGAGAAGTGTAGACATGCAACTAAAATCACTAAGGTATCTAAGTAACACACATTCATAATTGTATAGTAGTGTTAAGGAATACTTTTACAATTTGTTAAATTGATAGAATTTCTGTCCTGTCATGGGACACCACTAAAATGAGTGGTGACTTCCTTCTCCTTGCACTCTCCTTCAGGTATTTGTACTTTCAGGAGTTCCTCCTTTGACCTTCTATTCTGCAGGCTAAGCCAACACAGCTCTCTCAGCCTTCCCTCATAAAAGAGCTGCTCCAGTCCCATCACTATCATCATCATCATCATCATCATCATCATCATCATCATGGCCTTTTGTTGGACATGCATCCTTCTCTGGTGTGCTGAGGGTATGTAAACACATATTGTCCCACATAATTCAAACTCATTTTAAAAACATTTTTTATTTCCTTACCCTAACATCCATTATTTTGCACCCATTTTCAGAAATTATTACAAACAATGAATAACTTATCAGATTTACTTCAAAACTAAAAATATTTCAGTAGTCAAAAAAAGAAAATATTTGGATTATATTATTCTGCATAATTTCACATGTAATGTGACTAAATTTAAACACAAAAATCAACTCAACTTTATGTGCAGTGCTGCTTTCTCTGCATGTTGGGAGTGAGAAAAAGAAACTAACTGCTGTCCATCCAGATGGCAAATCACATCTCATGCTGACACATGAAAGAGCATCCACACATACTGAACCTCCAGGCACTGAGCTCTTCTCATTACCCCAGAAGAGCAAGAAGAACTCTGCTTCCTACTCTGGAACTGTCTGTTCTTCCAGCACACCATGTCAAAAATAATCCTCAAACCTCAAGACTACTTACAACAACTTCAAAAAAGAGTTTCCTGCCAATGGCTGAAGCAAGAGAACAGCAGGCAATTGATGCTTTTGGACTAAGTTGTTGGCATGACCATGAAATTTGGCAATTGCATGGGTCAGTCAAGCTGAAGACACTCAAGTTCAGACCAGAAGCAGTCATGAACATGGCTTACAGCCAGAGCACCACTCTGCTGTCTCTCTACCAGCTGAAGACTTAGTAGCAAGGTTCTCTCTTTCATCTTGCAACTGAAATGTGGTTTGGGGACGCTTGTTCTGTATGATTTGCAAACAACTGCAAGAAAAGGTGTACACACAGCAGTGGTGTGTATATACATACATACAGATATCAAAATGAGAAGGAAAGCAACAGTCTAATTAAACTGCAAAAAAGCCACTTCAAAATCCCGGTGTGGCACATTATGCATAAATTTAGGAATTCTTTGTGATTGTGGCAGTACATGCTCATGAGGCAACATCCAAAACAGCTTACATTTAAGACTGTTTGCAAGTAGAACAGATAAAGAATACAAATGGAAATAGTCTCCAAGCTTCAATTTTTCTCAGAAAAACCAACCTCTATTTTCAAGCCAAATAAGGAGCACCCACTCAACTGCTTACATTACATGTTTTTATCAATTACGTATAAGTGGACATGTACTATCACCTAGTTGTGAAAGCAGAATTCTGAAGAGTATCAGGTTAAGAAATACCTAAGAGTGTATTAAGATAGTTTCATAANCCCCAGGGCTGCTCCAGGGCTGCTGCCCCTTCTCTACCCAGCCTGGATTTGTGCTTGAGATTGTTGAACATTTAATGCATTTACCAATTGCGATTTCTATATTTTTATGAGTCTATTCCTATTAAAAAGACATAATTTTAACCAAAAAATGCAATTTATTTTCTGACATGATGGGAAATTGTTGCTTTGCAGCTCAAAACACATTTCTTGAACACCTGAAGAAAAAAATGGCTAAAGTATACAATTAAACTATTCCCATGGCCACAGTGCAGGGCTGACATAGTTTTTATCACTTTTATCCTTACATTTGCACAAGTACAGACAGTTACATGTATCTATGTATCACAGCTACACACTCATGTATCATGTATGTGTGTATGGCTTAATCCATACTGTCATTTTTTCATGTTTCCTCCTTTTAATTGTGAGCAACTAGGCTACTAGATTTTCTATTTTTAATTCTCTGTCTGAACTTAAAATGATTAAAGAACATTTTGGATGTGGAAAACCACAAACCTAATTTCAACAAAGACTATGACACTAGCAGAGAGCTCAACTTATATAGATTTATACTGAGAGTAGCTTAGAGAGCTCTTCTGTATCTTCCAAATATACAAATTTATTTAACTATAAGTTTCCAGCTCATGAAGCCCTATCAACAGTTTTTTCCCTGTTAATCTCCAAAATGTTTCTATAGGACACCATTTTGAGAGAATAATTTGTATGGTAGTACAGAATGTCAGACACTTTAAACCAAATTAAAAAACATAGATTTGTGATTAAAGAAAAACATTATGAATTAGAGTCTTACAGTGGTCAGTACAAGATGTCTAAGTGAGAAGGGAAGAAAAAAGCAATATTTACCCAGTACCATATGATAAGAGATGTATGGGTATATACATAAACTCAACAGAAGAATAAGCATCAGAGGGAGGGAAGTGCATACACAAATTCTTTCACTTAAATCCTGTAAAGGAACTTCTAGGCAAATGTGGGTGCTAACTCTCTCAGTAATCAACAGATTTTTCTCTCACTGATTTCACTACAATCTAGTTTTTAACTCTGAACTGAGATACCATAAACTCCTTCTCATGTGCTATCCCTCTGCCTCCCCTTTAGAAGTCCCTACCTATATGAAACTGATGGAATAGCTGCAGATTAAATAGCCTAGGGAAAGTATGGAAAAAGCAATAAAAAATTAATTAAATTTCTTAATACATTTTTTACAAAAGTTCCAGTTTCTTAAGAGACTAATCTTTCTGGTTTCCTAAACTTAAAGTTCTGAAAGAGGTTTCTTGGGTTCCAGTTAATTGGCTACTTGGATGTGCACACAGCTCTCCCAACATCCTCAGGAAGGAGAGAATGACAGTATCTAGTTTCTTTCATACTGATCTGTATTCAGAAATAAAGAGAAGGAAACAATATACAATAATTTATTTTTATGAATGTCAGGAATGACAGTGCACTTTAATTTTGTATCCATCCCAAATTATATCTGAGCCAAATATTTCATTTTAAGAGTCCTGTTAAATGTTTTCAAAGGCCTTGTTTTATGCATTCATGAAATAACTCACTATTTTTTAGCTTTCAGGAATGGTAATTGCTGTAAATCTTGCAAATTAGCATGAGTAGTACCAGCAAGACACTCTGTTAAAATTCATCTACATTGTTGCTGGAATATTTATTAGGTACTAAAATATTTAAAGGAAACCTACAACTACTACAATTCAAATTACATTTCACCTAAGAAAGCCTTTCTTACAGCACTTAGTATTATTGCTTTGTCACTGTATGAGAAAGTGCCTAATCCAACTACTATCTTGAGAGGAAAGATTTCTTTACATTAGATGGCTGAATGAAACCATTATATTAACTGGATATTCCCTACTGTGTTTTGTCAGTTTGCACAAGTAAATTGCAGTGCTCATTGTAGTAACTGACATTTTCAACATTTGCACACACAACAGAAATGTTAGCACCATTTATAAGCTAGTTGGGTCTTGATGGATTGGTGACCTTCAGAGGTCCTTCAGCATGAATTTCCTCTGGCTAATGCTGCAGCAGCTGGGGAGATCACCTCACCCATTTTCTCATTATGATCACCTACTTTCCAGCATCCCTTTTGTGTCAGCATCTCCTAACTGGTTCCAGTCCAACAAGGGTAGCTGATGCCTACTATTTAAATTTTTTAACATTCACCTCACTCATTCCTTACTTCCACCTTTGCCTCTTATAAAGCTCATTTGTATTCCCTGCTCCAGCTGATGGTGACAGGAGCCAAGGCTTTCTGCTGGTGCTGCACAGACCACAATCCCTACACGTGTGCAAAGACATTACTATGTAAAGGCCAACCTCACAAACTGCTTTCTTCCTCCTTTATGAGAAACTGACTTAAGAAAAGAGCTCCATATGCAGACCTGGCATCTTCTGTTGGTCCTCCAAATCAATATATAGCTAGGAAAGAGAAGAAATTAACAGAATTTGACTTGGTAAGAAAATTATTAACATAATGCATATTACTCTGTGGCTTCTACTCTACTCCTATTTGCAGTTGGTTTAGGAGCAAAATCTGTTGAAAACAATGTTGACTTAATATAACATATGTAACAACTGCTCATGTCTAGAATGAGTAGCAATTCAAACTCACAATGAAATGAACACCTCATATTTTCAGGGGTAACAAAATAAGATAAGCATTTTGCAGACATAAAACAATCACACTGCCCATCTTTTGTGGAAGGACAAAAACACATATTTTTACAAGACAACATACCATTGTGTAAGATGTTTCTCTTTATTTACACAATCCTTAGAGTTTTGGTGTTTGATTTAAAAAAACACAAGCCACAAAAACTAACAAATAAATAAAAAACCATCAGTACAACAAAACTCCAAATAAATAAAAGCTAAACTGAGAGTCTTGCTGTTGTAATACAAGTATTGGTACTTCATAGGGAAAAACAGCTCTAAAAATGCCCTGCCATAAGCTGTCATGACCCACGGGATGGTCCACAGGATCTTTGCACTTCCCCTGGTGGCACTGAAGGTCCTGGTGGAAGTCTGTTCTCTTCTGGTTGTCGTGGCTGTGAGGCAGAGACATTTTTACAGACTTAAAAATAAGTAATTTCCTTGAAGGAAAATGGAATTCAGCCAAACTAAAGGAGATCCTGTCATGTAACATTCATCTTTCATTTCTTCCCTATAAAGCTAAGAAGAGGGCAGAGGGCATGAAGTCACCGATTTTGAGATTCTCTGCTCTCTAGAACATTGACACACAATTTCATTGCAAATACAAAACACCAGTGGGAAGTCTGGGTCAGATATTTAAAACATTTTCCCAGGGAATTTCTCTAGCTTCAGTTTCAGCAAATGAATATCTTCATACAAAGAAAGATTCTGACAAAAATATCCAAGTTGTTTTCCCAGCTGCTTATGTTTCTATAGCTGTATCCACAGTGTGTATATATACAGTATCTATACATACTTATATACACACCCAACAGCACCTAATTTATCATTCCCTCACACGTGAATATAAGATGTTCCTTCTGCTTTCTCATGCTTCCTGATCTATCTTTTGGATTTTTTCATAACATTCCCATGCCCCTAACCACTCCAGGCAGATGTGGACAATTGCCCTACTAGCACCATACTGAGGCTGAAGCCAAGAGAGACAGGCTCCACACCAGGATCAGAAGCAGGAAATCAACCCACTCCTTTTGCCATGGGGTAAAGGAAAAATGCATTCTGCAGCAGGGACATGAATTCCTGACCTACACAAAAAGCCCAAGGCTTGGAGCAAACTCACAGAAAGAGCAGTAAAAAACTTAAAACTGCAGTTACAGCCAAGCACTCACCAGCTTCCTTAGAAACTGCAAGCTTAGGAAAAAAAACTCTACAGGTTACTCCTCACTTGATCGGGTTTGTTCCAATATATCAGTCAGTAAATAAAGGATATCATTTCCAGGGCTCAAATTAAAGTCGTCTCATACATTGCCCTGAAACTACCAAGGACAATCTATAGGGTTGTGAACTGACTGATAGTCAGATTTCAGAGCAATCCTGCTCCCAGTGAAATCAATGAAAAATAGTTATTTTGGAGATTTGTGGTATTTGTAAGTTGTAGATTAGTTCTGTGAGCTCTAACCATTAATACAACATTGCGTAAGGACTCTACACTTCTCAGTACTCTTCATATTTTCCTGTAGCGCAATCTTCTGAGACAAGAAGATTATAAAAACAAAATATTCCATGTTAAGAAAAAGGTTTTTTATTTGTTACTTATGTCTTCATTCATTTTGTGTGGCACTGCAGTGACAGCTCAGGTCATGCACAGCAGAACTCGTGGTAAGCACAAGTCTCATGTCAGTATTATCTCACGTGGCCTTCCTCACAAATTCCCTGTCCCTTTGGAAGTCCTAAAGTTAAGGTAGTTACACTGAACAACCAGGACATAGCTTTGCTATCAGACTATCATGACCATAAAAAAAACTGCTTTTAGGCCCTTGCATTATACCAAATAGGACCTGTAAGATCTCTCTTTGCATGCACTCAGATGAAAGATTGACTTTTCCTCCTCCTCTAGAAGCAGATCCAATGACTAGAAACAAGAAAAATTCACTTTCTTCTGATAACCTATCATTTTAGTCTCCTCAGTCAAATTAAGAAGCTTATAAAATGTCTGCACACAAACAAAAATAGCCAGCAACCCTGACACACTGCTTAGAGAAACTGTCATGGGATTTTAAATTTTATTTATTTATAATTTCTCTAGAAAAGAGAATTACCAAAATACATTGTTGAGGGCAGTTTTTACTTAGAAGAAGGAGACTAACAAATATTAGGAGTAACACAGAAAGGTACTAAACAGCAGCATAACCCTCCCTGCACCTGTGCTTTCTGTAGAATTCCTGTGGACAAATGCTGGATAATCTCTGTGACACTGATTTTGGCAAGACTTTCTTCCAAGGACCACACAGCTACAGGCACAAGACACAGAAAAGCAGTAAGATCATTCTTCTTGTTGATCAAAGAGAATAAATTAGTATGGACAGGACCTGCTGCTGACCCCTACAGATCTAAATCACAGATTACATTCAGATTTGGACCTTGTCTCCACAACTCATCTTTCTTTGCTTGCCATAAATTCAACCATAAATTGGAAAATGCCCCATATTTTAGCTTTATGGGGAAGGAACATGATTCTCAAGGAAAGCCTCCTAAGGCTGAAGCCACTGTGGGATACCCAAGCAAGTGATTTAGAATCTCCTTTAAAGTACAAGGCTATGTAATCTTTGGTGATCAGCTGATTTGAAGCCAGGCCTAGCTCTCAAAGAACAGTTGTGTAATCTTGGCTACAACTTCTAAAAAAAAAAAATGCTAAATTGTCATAAAATGCCTTCACAAAGTCCATAACGTATATTAGGGAGGTAGAATTGCAGAGAATGTTAAAGTCATTAGAACAGTTAGCAGAGTGAGATTTCAAGAGAACAAGAACTTGCACAAAAATATTCCGTAAAAAAAAAAAATCCAAGCAACAATTAAGAACTAAAAACTATCTTAAGTACACACTGTCATCATAATATGTATGATGCTGACTTGTATGATATATGATGTATCACATCACCAACACTAGTATGCCTCAGCATAATATCCAGGACAACAACTTGCTGCTTGAATGTTTTACTGATAGAGCAGAATGACAGACGTGAAAACATATTTATCCTCTCAATAAATATAATAGTCTCAGTAGGAGGCAAAAAAATAAACATGACACAAAATGCAGTAAATACAAAACGAAAGTGTTTATTATATTGTCACTTCTAATTCCAAGAGATTTAACAGATATTTCCTTATAACATTCACATGCCCTTTGGAAACTGTGATGACAGGATGATGAGTTACTGCCTTCCTTTTTTCAAGACACCAAATCAGACACATCAGATGAAAATATGGGCTCACTTGAAAAGCCAATCCCAGTTTGGGATGCATTTCAGCACACGCTGGAGCACCATCCAGCATCATGTATTTGTACCCCCATGGAGCCTTGCTGAATCCATGAGGGAGTGGTAGCACAGAACACAAAGCTGATGTTATCTCATGGATATGTCATCCAGTCCCCTTTATCTTTTTCCACTGGTCCTTTCCTCATGTACCTTTGCCCAAATATCCCTTCTTGATGTATTTGCTTCCAGCCCCAGCCCGCTGCTTCCTTCCAGTTTTCTCTCCAAATCGTTGTCCATGCATGAAGTACTCAAGAGATGGAACTGCAGTTTAAGGCAATCCTGTAAAAGATCAACAGATTAAAAGGCCTCAAGGGATCTGCCAAGAAAGCCTAGGAAGAGACTTCAGAGAGGAGGAAAAAGAATAAGTATCAGAACAACTTTTGGGTCTTGTGATAAGACTTGCAAGTATTTTCCAAAGGAAAGAAATCCCAGAAATACACAGCAGAGGCAAGAACTGGGATGAAGTTGTGGCACGCACTCTCAGTCTCAAGAAGAGACAAGAAGCTTCAGTGCTCTCATCCTACATGTGCAATTCTCACACTTTAGATATAATCTAGGAGAAAGTGCTATCAGTGATAAAAATTTTGTATGAGAAGTTAAGCTGGCATTATACATGTAAGTAAAAGCTGTGGGAGAACTGAGTTTCTTAGAGAAACTTTGTGTATCTGCCCCTATTCCTACAGCCGGTCCCTGAATTCTCACTCACAGAGCTGAAACTTCAAGAACATTTCCACCCATGCTGCCTATTCATTTGAAAAACTGTCTCAAAAACAGTTCTACAAGCAGTTTCAAGCAAGACTCAGCAACAGGTATTCAGTCACGTGCTTGTCCTTCCAAAACAAAAGCATCATCCCTTGCAGAAATTCAGTCCCAGCTGTCCAGGCCCTGCTCCCTTCTCTGAAGAGCTATAAGGGAACATATTTACCTGGATTTAACTGTGCTATGTGCTACCAGAAAAGTAGGAAACAAATAAGAGCAATGGGTCATCAATCTGCTCAGTTTTGTGCAATTTTAAATAAGAATTAGTCATTCAGAATCTTAATTTCTAATTACAACAAGCAATAAATAACCCTTGATTCAGCCCAAGTACGTTTAGGCAAATGACATTTTTCTGTTTCACATTTCCATTACTTTAGCCCGGTTATTTTCAAAGACAAGACAAGAACAACTTGCTCTACAATAACGTGACACCCTTGAGCTGGATTAAACATGCTGTATTCTTGCAAAGTTGGCTATTTTTACACTTGAATAGTCAAAGCAAAAATTGGCAGTATCATACAGCTCTAGTCAGGAGTCAAGTTTCCAACTGTGAAATGAAATTCTGTGAAGCAATTGAGTATGTGCAGTAGGAAAAAAAACCCCACTGCTATCCCCATGTCTAGTTGATAATGATTTCCTTTTATAAAATGTATTGAATTGCCATTTAAAAAATGAACTATTTTAAAGGAGAGAGCTGGGTGCCAGTGACAAGTTGCTGAAGTTATCAAATTCTTCAGGGAAGGTTTTGCACACATCTCTTCAAGACACAGAACAAGACAAAGATGAGACATGAAGAAAAGATAACCTTTTGAGCAAAAGAAATTGTTCAAGGTATTTGATAAATACATCAAACATCTGACAAAGTTTGGAGCCACGGAGGATTAAAAATGATAGTAAGTCCACCAAATACGAATTCCAGAGTGTGTTTCTTCCGACATTTAAGTGGATTTCTTTTAATCTCAGAACAAATATTAAGCTGATAAGAATGATTTTAAAAAATAAAAACAAATAAAAGTAAAGCCCTTAATAAGGATTTTGGAGTTAGGTGACTTGAGAAGAGCCAAGGAGTGCAGGAAGAGTCAAGTTCATGATTTCCAAGGTAAGGAGGACAAATGTAAATTTTCCTAACACTGGCTGGCTATTTTGACCTTCTCCTGCAGCCCTCCATTACTAAAACCTTGCCACATAAACCTGATACAGCAGGAAACTCTCCCATGGAGAGTTTGTGAAAAGACATTCAATTTTAGGTGGAGAAGGAGAACACATACACAGAATATTCCAACACAATCACCTGCCCATTATCAAAATCCAGCTTACGTTCCATGAAAATGTTTGGATATGTCACAGAAACAGATACACTGCCAAACAATGAGGCAAAATACTAACTCAAGATTCCCTTCGGAAAAATAGTGGTTACTCAGCTCTGGGGCTGCATTTGCACTTTGCAGATTGACACAAACTTTGTTTTGGATACTTAGTAACCTATGGTAATGCAGTAGCTGCAAACCTTTTGAAAATGCCATCCTACAAAATAAAGCCTTTGGTTATTCCATTATGGGAAGTTTATCAGTAAAATATTTCCTCCTATTAATTTGACTGGTAAAACTGTATCCTAGACTTTCTAGCAGAGTGACCTTGTTAGTGCTTGTAATGAAGATTATGTGAGTCCTCATCACTGTCACGTCATTTTAAGTTCACGTTTAAAGTGAACGAGTCAGTACAGCCTGAATTACATAGAAAATACATAACCAAGTCCAAGACAAAATATTCACTTTCACAGCATGCCTGACTGCTGACCAAGCAGCCAGTTCTGACACGAAAAGTGTCTGTGCTTTGGCAGATGTTAGCTCTTTGTTGACCTCATAAACAAAGGTGATAATGGAGATGCACAATGAATATAAACCAGGCCACCAGCAGACTTCACATTCAACATTTCAAACAGTTAATATTTCATTCTAATGATCACTGATAGGTGATGCACTCAATTTCAACAGCATATTACAAAAACATTCTGAAAAACTAAGTTTGGAGAAGTCAGTGAACAGGTCACTGGAGGAACTGACAGGTTCATATGTAAATAAAATAGCTAGACTGAACTGGAATGTCACTAATGAATCAAAATATAATAAGAAACATGCATATTTTCTTGTCACATATTTGCAGGAGGCTGGAATATTACCCAGTTCCTTCAGGACCTGTGGGTGCATCCCACCAGGTCCCATGAACTAGTGCACCTTCAGGTATTTTCAGCAACTGCAGAAGTTCCAGCTTTGAGCTATGAGAACTAAGATGATAAATCATTTTTATATACTCACTGATGTCAAAATTGAAATTACACAATTTCACCTCTTGTCAACACCAGCATGTCTGTGTATGGTACCTGAGAATGGATTGTAAAAACATCAGTTACTCTTCTTTCATCATGGTAAATCAGCAGTAACCACACTGCCAGGCATCCTTGTTGTAAAAGACACAGTTAAAAGCTGTTGTCACAAGTGAATTTATAGTCTAACAACCTATAAACAAGAAAAATTAGAGCAATACTTGCTAAACAGCTAAACCATCTGTCATAATTAGAGAGAGAAAGTAATAGTACAGAGAGCTCTAACTGATGGCCAACTAGAAGTTGCTGGAAACATCAGTCCATAAAGTGTACTGTGCAAGTACCTAAAACAATAGTAAACAGAGGTGTAATCACATTGTTACAATAAGTTATAGATGAATGCAAATTGATCTTCAATAGTTAAAAGTGCATTTTTGCATGAAAAGTACCTAATAGAAAAGCATTTCTCCCTCCATCTTTATTTCTCTCTAACTGCTATACTTCTTTTGGCGTTGTCTCACAGAAACTCTCAGCACTGGGAATCACCCACAGCATGCCTGCAACGACTGGAAAAAAAAAATAAACACTTACCACACTGGGCAAATGCTCCTCAATTTTTGATTCTTATGCTTGGTCACCCCTTTTCATGGAAATTACAGAAACTTGGTATCTTAATGTAACACTTTACCACATACACAGTTGGACATGTTGTCTACACAAAAAAGCCCTTTTCAATTCATTGTACATCAACTGCTTGACTTGATACTTTGAGTGTAATTTGATTTTTTAACTTGTTAAAAAAAACTGGGTAGGTTAAACACCTCCTTCAAGACTTGGCACCATTTACGGGCTAGCCCAATATTAGACAAATTTTAGTCTACTATAAAGAATACATTTCTCTAGGAAACATCCACAATATCTATCATGGTTTTGGAAATGCCATACCTAATTGAAAACACTGATTTTATTAAATCCCTCAGCATTTCTTTCCAAGATTAAGGGACAAAAAAAAACAATCAAAATTTTTTTTAACCCAATTTTTAATTTTTTAAGACACATGCAAGTCTTTCACTCACCTCAGATGACAATCTGTATAGCTGTGAACAGCTAGAAACAAGACATCAGTGGAAGACTTTATAAATAATAGGTTTTACAAATAATACAAGAATGTGAATATATTAGGAGGGCTTCTGCATGACTGAAGAATTGTAAAGAACAAAGAAGACATAAAACTGTGACAAGTATGTGAATCATATATATCATATATATATTAGAATAACTGTATTTTGAAAGCTTTCTTTTACTTCTGTGCATATTTTGAACCACATACTGTCCTCTTGATGGAGAAACCAATAAGAAGACTTTTTAAAAAAAATCCCTTTTTAAACTGTAGAAAAAATAAGCACAAACAAGGCAGAAAAATTAAGGGCGTTTTTTACTTTTTACCAAGTAAACTGAGTATTGCACCTGCAAGGAAAAATGATGATTTCAGGGCTTCTAAGACATTCTTACACACAAAAGATCTCCTTCAAGCACAAGATTTAGCAACCAAGCAATGGCTGTTACAAGGAGATAGTTCAAAGTGCAAGTAATTATAATGCTGCTTCCTGTAATTGCACACCAACAGCCTTGGTGTCTATGATAAAAATATAGAGCTTTGCATACCCCATTTTAGAGAAAGACATGAAGACAAAATAAATAGTGCAAAGTGGCTCTTACTCACTGTGCAACTGCTGTATCCTCATGAAGCCTCTAGAAAAGGTTCTGTGTAACCAGCCTTCCCTCAGGTATTTTAAACAGTCTTGTGGGAGGTTTAATTAGTGATGCAAAAGACTAATGAAAAAAGTAATTCTGTCGGGGTAAAATATTATTGTTAGACACTTATTTCAGCTGCTGAAATATTGATAGTACATAAAAATGAGACTCTGCTTCCATAAGGAATTGCTTACATGAAGGGGCAATTTTTTAACTATTTCACATAATATGAAAATAAATTTATCTAGGTATGTTGCCAAACTGTGATTTTGTCACTATGCACATCCAACTTAGCTGCTTTCATGAGGAACACTCAATCTATAAATTTGTGCTCAACTTTTCGTACTACCTATATTTTTACTATATACTAGCTATATTATTACCTATATTTCACACTACCTATTTTTCACTAAAAAATTACACTAACAAGCAGAGACACAGTGAAGGAGTTCTTGCAGCACTTTTATACTCATGATGGCTTAAAAGCAGGAATTACACAGGTTCTGTGCTACTTCCCCCTACAATCCTAATGGCAAACCAAATGATACAACCAGAGTTAACAGGCGAAATTCAGATGCACAAACCCACTTCTGGGTTTTAAACAGATGCAAAAATAATAGTATTTTAATTCAGGCTGAGAGAGAGCAGTAACTTGAGCTGCATATGTTAACTCTTATGTTAGCAGTTAACTGCAAAAAGTTAAAAATGTTAATTATACAGTCTTAAAGATAACTTGTGGAGTGGTGGCTGACAAAATGACAACAGTAGACTGTCAGGAAGATGATTGCACATAAAGATATTACAGTATGAAACTTCCAATTATTTTATTCTCTTGTTTACTGAAATCTGCTTAAGTAACATTTTAATACCTACCATCTTATCTTGAATATCATCACACCTGGGAAATACAATCATTAATGTACTAGGCATTAGCAACATCTGGAGCTTGGGAAAGAGTTTGATTTGTCTCATGTGATAATTTTCTCATGCCCTAATACCAAATAATATATATGTATCCCGCAGTAGAGCTGTAGTTGGACAAGCTCCTTCTGTCAATATCAACTGATGTTGCTGCCAAGAAAAGCACTAATTCTATGCAACCATTTCCACCTTTTTAATGCTACAACTGTTTCACACTTTCCTGTGGGCCAGTTAGGCCTTTGTGCCACTACACCCTGAACTGGATCTGCAAAATGATCCAGTCCAAAGAACAGCTGGGGGAGGAAAGTGTCCTTCGAACTGTGCCCTGAAAAAATTATTTTCAGTGCATATTTACATTTGAAAGTAACTCGGTTTCACACCTTAAGGAGGGCTTGCACATTTAGAACTTGACTGGTTTTAACAACTAGAATGGATGAATCAAAGATGCTATTTCCCCTTATAGCCTCCTCCCATTGGCATCCTGTTGCTATCTGGAACAAATCTGTAACTGCTTCCAAAGGACAATTCCTTTACAATTTCATGTCAAGATTTTCAGCTTTTTACTGTGCTATATACAAATGCTTCCCATACCTATACCTCCTTCTGCAGCTGAAGATCCCCACGTTATTTTTTAATACTATTAATTGTTTATTTGACATTGGTAAGATACTTTTATATTTCAGAACACCTACTTAGTGAAAGAAAAACAATTATGATAAATGAGGCAAGTTAATTATCCTTATGAAAGACATACTGCTACAACTGTGAAAATAGTCTGACTGACAAATTATCAGAGATATTTTCCATCTCTGATAACCCATACTTTTTCTAAAAAACATATAATTAATATCCATTATATAATGTCTCTCCCAGCTTCTACTCACTCTTTCCCTTTAATTACTTAGCATTTAACAACTGCTTAATCTTGTGGTTAATACCTGACCTTTATGACTGAAGAGAGGTTAATTCCTAAGCGGAATGCTAGACAAAATAATTTATCGTGTCAACAAAAACAGAAGATAATTTCTATAGAAAAGCAATGTTTTTGTGTCACCAATGACAGTTGTGTTGTCTCCTGAGCCCTCTGTCTATGACACTAGCAAAACAGTTTAGGGAGTTTATGCTATTTAAAAGCTTTCATGAAGTACACACATCCAAACTTGATCACACATAATTTCAGCATTTAAAAACAGATGTTTACTTACTTGCACACAAAGAGGATTTTAAAAGCCAGAACAACTTTTATCTTGGTTCTCTCACTGTATCTCAGTGATTGGCAGTTTCAGCCCCCAAATATGACTCTCTAAGTTTTGTAAAACATAAACTAAGCTTTCTATGCTTCTTTCTTCCATCAAGATTATAAAATACAGATCCTGTGCATTATTTTCTTTAGCTACCTGTGGTTTTTTTTCTAATTTGTGTTTTTTTGGCATCTAGATCAAGAAGTGGAACATTCTTTGTGGGGAAATGTGAGTAAGAAAGCAGCATCTGAAAGAAGTCACCACCAAGTCATATTCATAGGAGCAAGATGTAACATATTAAAGATGAAAAAGATAACCTGGCAAGAAGAAATAGGTTTTTTGAAGGAAGAGAAAATGGTAGACATAAAAAGATGTATGTGAACAAGCAGCCTAAATTCCAAGATTCATAGATTTAAAAGCTGGAAAGTACCAGTACAATCATTCATTCTGATCCCATGCATGGCACAGGCCAGGGAATTTCACTCAGTAATTAATTCTGTAGCTCCCACAGTTTGTGTCTGAGTTAAACTGCCTTTTTATAAAGGCAAACAGTGGAGCACTTGGCATCTCCTGTAAAAATCTGCCCTGCTACCTGATTATCCTCATCATAATTAAGTTACTTCATATTTCTAACACTTCAGAAGATGCTTACAAGAACACTTACTTTGTATCAGTTTATGTTTTGAAGGATAACAGATTTGAGTGTTCAGCTCTATTTCTCCAGCTGTAAAACAACTCTAGATATCTACCACCCTCTAATCATATTTACCTAGAGATCCCTGCTTCTGTCTACAAAGAAAACATCTGCAGAGCATCTAGGATTAAGCTGCTATTGCTAATGCAACTGTGCAACAGGAATCTTTATGCCTCTATTCAGCACCTCTTCTGCAGCAACACTATAAAACCCACTACATCATGAGAAGAGCTACATTAAAACAAGAACATTTGTTATAAAGATGATAAAGCAGATTGCAGAGCACCATCGTGTCATTAATTCCAATTAGAAAATGCTTGAGAAAAGGGGGAGCCAGCGGGGGAGAAGAGGCCGGGCTGCCTGAACAGCAATGGAATTTAACAATAGGAAAACATCTTTCAATAGAGCCCAGAATTAGCAAATGGAGGGGGGAAAAAAGTATTGCAAACTCTGACAAATAAAAATAGAAGGAAAGGAAAGGAAAAAATATGTGAAAAACCACTAGCTAAAGAAATCACAACTAGACCCACAAGTAATAATGAAAGGTATCCTAGGGTTCTGTATCACCTGTTAATGGTCAGGGACCACCAACTAATGTAATTAAGCCTCACATCTCAAAGTCATTTTAACTTGTTTTTATTAAAATATTACTTTGGTAAGCATAAAAATCCTGGTTTTCTATCCTTTGACAGTACATAAATATGCAGAAAGGCTTTTAAAAAAAATTGCTTCCTTACAACACTGAGATGGCAGCATCAAACTTCTTTTCCTGAAAAGAAAAGAGTTTGTCTTTAAAATAACCCATGTAAGAAAAAAAAAAGATTGAGACCACCAATACTGGACATAACTTTTTGGCAAATGTGAAGGATGATGGAGGCCTTTCTTTCCCTTCACACTGCCAAAGTTTCTTTAAAGTTTAAATACACTGCAACATAATCACTAATGGTAGCGATACAGTATAAGTAAGTCACCTACGTATCACCACCATCCATCATGATAGCAAGAAATCATTTTTTAAAAAGAGCTTGGAGTGACAGGTCAAGAGGGGATGGATGCAGACTAGGAGAAGGCAGGGCTGGATAGGATTTTGGTGAGGAATTGTCCCCTGTGAGGGTGGGCAGGCCCTGGCACAGGGTGCCCAGAGCAGCTGTGGCTGCCCCTGGCCAGGTTGGACACTGGGGCTTAGAGCAGCCTGGGACAGTGGAAGGTCTCTCTGCCCGTAGGGGGCGGGGAGCGTAGAACCGGAGGAGCTTTAAGGTCCTTTCCAAAACAAACCATTCTGGTACTACATTTTTCATCCATTTAGCGGGATCCAGGAGTTCTACATCAAACCTGGCCCAGAGCAGCTCCCGAAAAGCACTGGGGGACCCTTCGGACCCCTCAGCGCCCCTCCCGCCATTTCCCTCCGCC
>VXBI01013144.1:47773-69777 GCA_013397375.1 Toxostoma redivivum | reverse complement strand
AGCGGACCTCTCTCGCCCGCGGGGAGCGCGCGAAGGTCTCGACCAACCGCAGCCCGTCGTTTGGCACCACGTGACCGGGCGGAACTACAACTCCCGTCATGCCCCCCGGTGCTCCCTTCCTGGTCCCCTGTTCCGGTTCCGGCTCCCTGTCGGCCGCGCCACTCTCGGGAAGGTCGCGCAGGGCGGGCGAGTGGCCGCTGCTTCTTGCCCCTATCATGCTTTCTGCCGGTGTCCGCCGCTTCGCTACCTCCGCCATCCGCCGCAGCCACTATGAGGAGGGACCCGGGAAGGTGGGCAGCAGCGTCCTGGCCCGCTGAAGGTCGCGGGGAGGGGGATGGCGGGGTGGGGGTTGGTGGCTGCCTTGTGCTTGGCTGGTGTTGTGTGGGCTTTGGGGTGGCGCGGTGGTGCCCGGACAGCCACAGCAGCGCAGGTCGTGTGGTGACGGACCCCAGCGCCTTTCCCTGTTGTGGTACAGATGATGAGCATTGCGGTATGAGGGGTAACGATGATACTGTAAACGCTTTCTGATGTACCTGGCGTGTTTTTCTCAAGCCTTCGGTTTAAAACCTTAATTTTACATGCGTAACTGGTAGGAGGAAATTCTTCACGGTGAAGATAATGGAATGACAGAACACTGGGGGGGCTGTGGATATCCTCAAGGAGTTTTATATTTGACTGCATGAGACCTGCGGTCCCCACCTTGGGCTGGAGGGAGAGGAGAGGACGAATTGACCTCCAGAGGTCACATGCAGGCTGTAATCATGGAATGTTTGGGTTGGAAGGGACCTTAAAGATCATTTTTTTCCACGCCCTGCCATGGGCCGAGATACCTTCCACCATTCCAGGCCGCTTCAAGCCCCAGCCTGGCCTTGGACACTTCCAGGGATCCAGGGGCATCCACAGCTTCTGGGCATCCTGTGCCAGGGCCTCCCCACCCTCATGGCAAAGAATTTCTTTCTACCATCCAGCTGAAATCCCTCCTTTTTCAGTTAGAATCTGTTCCCTCTTGTCACTAATTCTTCCTGAAGAGTCCATCTTCAGCTTCTCTTTAGGTACCTTCAGATACTGGAAGATTGTTTATTACCCTAAATACTGTATTTCTTTCCCTGGGAAATACAGAAAATTGTTTGAAACCGCTTATTTGTTTTTTCTGGGATTCTTAGTACTTCTGAATGGGTTATAAAGGAATTAATGCTTTGATTGAAGTGGTATAACTCCCTTTTTTTCTCTTTAGAACCTCCCATTCTCCGTGGACAACAAGTGGCGGCTGCTGGCAATGATGTGTGTATTCTTTGGGAGTGGGTTTGGTGCCCCTTTCTTCATAATCAGACACCAGCTCCTGAAGAAATGAAGACAGGCTGTAGCTGCACTTGCTGGGTAACTGCTTTTGTTGGATTTCATAGCACAGTGGAATTTAATGAGCCTGACCTTGTCAGAAACCTTTCTAATCCTCAGCCTTTTGCTTCAGTCCAGGTGCTGAAGTGTTGTGGTCTGCAGTTGCATAATAATAACTGAAACAGTGAGCAGGTGGAAGTTTGTGACATAGAGCTGCTGCACTCGGTGGTTTGTGACCTTTGCCTCCCCAGAGGCCACTCCTCTGTGCCTGCAGCTCCTGGCTGTGACCAAAACCATGTCTGCTTCCTCCCCTGGTGTGCCTTTTGGGAGTCACTGGCACGTGTGATGTGACAGAACAGGATGAGAAACTGTGATGCTGTAAACGCTTTCTGATGTGCCAGACAAAGCTCCGGGGAAAATTACATTTTCTTGAACCTGTATCAAAACAATCTCACCATCTACATCATTCACTGGTTACTGTCTAAGATCAGGTCATTAACAGAAATTAATTGGTGCTTGCTGATCCTAACAAAGCAAGCCTCAGACATGACTCAGACTGTGAAACCATGCCACTTCCAGTTGAAAGCCCACTACAGTTTGTTTTAAGGTGATTCCACTTCGGAAATACCTGGTGCTGTCTGTAATCTGAGAAACTAAACATTTTTCAGGAGCTTCAGTGGCCCAGGTAGTTCTTGAAAGGAAGTAACAGTCCTCATTGAAATCTCATAATTGGAACAGATTCCAGCTTGATGTTCATTCCACCCTCAACTGAGGACAAAACCAAAATCAGCAGACTTGTATTGAAGTTGAGCATTTAGAACTCTGTGTTTTCAGGCAAGTCAAGGTCTCTGATGCAGAACCAGACAGAGGATGAAGCAGTCCTCAAATCAGAAATTTTAATTAAAATGCATGTTTATTACAGGGCTCTTAAATTTCTTTAATTTCTTTTTCTTGCAGAGTTGAAGTCTTCTACACAGCATCGTTCAATGGGGAAATGATAGCTGCAACCCATGCTGGATGTCTCTAAATAAAATGTTAAACCCCATGGCCCTGGGCTGTGTGTTTTTTTGAAACTCCTGAAGTGCTTTTGGCAGCTGGTGTGTACTGAGAACCCCTTCAAACTGCAGTGTATTGATATTAAATTAAACAATTGTTGCCATGCATAAAAACAGAGAGTAGGGAAAATGACATTTCAAAACAAGGATTGGGCTGAACTTTTTTTACTGTTCAGGACAATGACCTGGGACAGTTTATAACAGTGGATATCTTTTCACCATAATCCATGCTGCAGAATTTTTGACTTCAAGTGAGGATTTTCTGTGGATCTTCCACGCTCAGCAGTTCTTAAAGGGCTGCTGTTCCCAGGTCTCTGTAGCATCAGCTCTGAGCAGGGACTTGGGCACTGCCCTGAAGGTTTCATGAGGGCTCAGGGGGTGATGAGGCACAGCTCTGACCAGAAAGAAAGTATTGCTAATATTCTGTAGTTACCAAAACTGATACTGCTGCAGGTTTGGAAGGAACTGATGGCTTTCTGCTGGTACTTTTTTATCATGAACTTTTCTGATTTGCTTCTCCCACCCACTTAAACACCTTCCTGCTGCAGCACAGGGCATTTAACATGTCTTGAAGCATTAGAATCTGCAAACTGAACAGTTCCATAAAATTTTGTATTCTGTTCTTGCCTTTCTGATCTGTATGGATGCCAGTTTCTCATCAGACTCCCTCAGCAGGAGTTTGTGGGAGTGGAATCACTTGTAACAGCAGCTCCTGGGTACCATATTTCTCTTTTCAGGGCTGGGTCTAAAGTGCTGATGGCTGTTCCCCCTTTACTTTTGAATCCCTGATGTGTTTGGAAAGAACACACATCACCTCTGAAGGTTCACCCTGTGGGATAGGCTAACCAATTCCTTTACTGTGCTTAAAACAAGGTCTCCTTTCTGGATGCCACTCCCTTTTCAAAGATACTTTTGAGCATGGGTGGTTAAAGCAGTTATTTTTGCATGAAATGTTAAATACTTTCTCCTCTTGTATTATAAAACTGTAGTCATCCCTTTTCACAGTGCTGTTACACTGATGGATCATAGTTATTCAGGAGCAGAAAGGTCCTGGGGGCTACTGGATACCAAAAACTTCTAAATCATGACCCTGTTTCCAACCCTGCCACCAACTTGGATAAATAAATCACTGATGTGGAACACAGTACCTGTAATCTTTCATCTGCTGCTGTTGTACATAATTTCAATGGCTGTAAACTGAGGGGGATGGAGGAGCTGAACCTCCTCTGCGCCATCACTGCTCATATAATCCTAGTTTTTGTTTGCCAGTGCAAGTCAAAATGAAACAACATTAGCCCTGCTTTGTGTGAGAGGTGACTAAACACATCATGTTGGTCATAAACTATTTGATAAACCTGTGTTTGTGGTGCGCTAGTACTAATTAATCTTTCATTCACAAAGGAACATGGTACAATTTTGTAGCCTCCATTAATACGGTCAGTTAATCCGACGTTCCCTGACTATAGGTAGTTGTTAGTTTGTATTTTTGATGAAACACCTGCACACTGTGAGTTAGAAAATGAGTGTTTGTGTTCTCTATTCATGGCAAGCTCTGTTCCTCCTGCATGCTGCCAGGGCTGTAATTAGTCCCTTTAGAACTGGGTTGTTCCCCTACATAAGTTGTTCGGGCAGTTCTCAGTAGTTTTCAAGCCCCATCAATTACCAAGTCTGTAAGTTCCCTGCCTGACTTAAGTAATTGGTTCCCTTAGGATTTCAGAAGTTTTCACTTCTGCAGCAGAAATATATTAATACATTGTGCTGGTCTTTCTGTTAATGCAAAATGGGGCAGTCTACATTCAACCAAAAGCATTTTTTTATTTCTAGATTATCTGTAATTTCATCACTGCTCAATTAAGGAAAGTCTGAGATTCATTATTTTGGTTGCCTGGGTGGAAAATACAGGTTGTCATTGAGAGAGATGTGGCTCCTGCCATTAATACCAGGTGTTTGACTGCGTTTTAATTTCACAGAGGCACAACTCCAGATTGCATTTTTTTATTTGCTCTTATCAGAAGATCACTGCATTCAGCCAGCACTCCCTGAACCATACTTATTTATTTATTTGCTTATTCATTTATCTGCCCATTTTTTAAATTTACTCCCCAAATTTACCTTTTTCTTAATATTTTGTAGTTAACCCATTCTATGGTTTATTGTTTTTAGTCCTCCTAGTCCATTGTTCACTGACTGCTGAAGAGGTGATCCAGAGAAACTCAGGATTTTTTTTTTTCCTCACCTCATTTTCTCATTTTGGAATGACTTCCCTGAACACATTCCCACCACAGATACTAGCATGGAAATACCCAGCCCTGAGTCATTCTAGAGACAGAAGTGCCACTATAAATATATATGAATGAACTGATATTTAATGGTATTAAGAGGGATGGATCAGATTTATTAAAGCCCACGAGCTGCAGAATTAAGTTGAGCAAAAACGTAACAGTGTGTTCCATCACATTCAGCTGTATAATAGTCTGGGTACCCAATGAAATACTTATTTTAAAATAGCCTTTTGGGTTCCCTTTAGGGCACCTTGACTTAGTAGAAGATAAATCAATTGAAAATAGGCAAGAAGCAATATGTAACTGTTGCCTCTCTGTCATTAAAATTGTATGAAGGAAACAAGGTAGTGGTTAAAGGACCTCTGGGAAATAACACATCTGTGTGAATGATTGTATTTTTTTGCTTGCCAGATGCCAATTTTAAGGAAAATCATTAATGATCCCTGATTTTTTTTCCAATTTTCCTGTTATAATTTTCACCTTGGTGTTTTATGTTTTGGCACAAACTCAAAACCTCTCTGTTTTGCTTCCAGAAAGCCTCACAGCTTACAATTTTAATTATGTTAGGTATACTCTTCAAGCAGTTTCTGTATTAAATCTGACCAGATATGAATTAGATGTCCTTATGCTTTAATATTTTGGATGTTTTCAGTCTGTGGATCTTTCTTTCCTACTCTGGAACACTCATTGTTCCAGAGGACAAGTCTGGAAGGGCTTGGGTTTAGTTACATTGAACAGGGTATTTTAATTTGATGAAAATTGATATATTATTTTTCAAATCAAGTTACTCCAGAATTTCTGTTAAGCAATTAATTTGACAGTCCATCCTTTTCAATACCCACTCTTCAGAAAGCAATGGGAATTTGTTTGGGTTTGGGTTTTTTCTCCCCAAGGAACAGAAATTTCAATTCTTGTTCAGTTGTGCTTTGAAGCATCAGGTATTAATCCATGTTGGGGGTAAGATATTGGCTTGGATAAGCCCCACTTCTGAATTATTGTGGGCAACCCTTGCATAATTGATATAACTACAACAGAAAACCTGGATTAAGTTTTTTCTTCCTTTAAATTGTGACCCTTTTACAGAGATGTTGCCATGTACAGTAATTAAGAGCATAAGTTACTTATGAAAATTCTTTTCACTGCTAATTAAATAGTAAGGGGAAAGTTCAAAATATTTTCTAAGTTACCAGCTACTCTTTTATTGTTTCTTTCTAGCCTGAGATTTTTATTTCTGTCTGAACATGAAACAATTTACAGATTTATAAACAAATAGAGCTGGAGGATAAAAATATGAAAGTAGAACTTAGTATTGCATAGGCTAGCACATTCAAATTATGTTTATCCTTTAAAGGTTAAGATGATCTATACATTGCAATCCATCACTTTGGTTGAATTTTCACTGCAGCACCATCAATGGTTTGATTTTTGTGGGTTTTTTTTTAATTAAATAGAATTGTTAAGTAGAAGAAGGGAAGGAAAAAACATTGCTGCCTCTATGAAAAAGAAACTAGTTGTTCTCAATTTCATGATGAAGACAATAAAGTTATATTAAGATCAAACAATGCACTCAATAGGGAATATCAGAGCTGGGATACAATATCCAGTGCTATAAAAATATTCCTGCCTGTTCCCACCTCAGTGGAGTACATCAAACAGCTATGAGAACCTTCTTGTAATATTATTTTAATGTGTGAAAATGCACATCAGGGTAGAAACAGCAAAACAGTCTCTGGGTTGCTTAATTGGAAGTTGGAATGTGCATCAGAGGAGCACAATAACACAGTAATTTATTGGTAAAATATCATAATTACATCTTCAATTATCTCAAAAAGTCGTCGGTGGAAAAATGAGGAGGAATGGGGCAAGTTTAGGATGTGTGTTACTGGAAAAAACACTTGAGCAGCACAGAGTGGCTTATGGCAGGCTGAGACAGAAAGGCAGCGACTGTGAGACCCTCTGTGGTGCAATTAATCACTGTTTCAATTAAAACACAAATGTGGGCTCTGCCCCCTGCCCTCTCCATGGGTTTTTCAGAGGCAGCCCCTTCTGCAAACAGCTCGGCTCCTGTTTGCTCTGCTTGCACAGGGAAGATAAATGTTAGTTGCTCTCTGGGATGATATGCTCAATAAGTTTGACTTGAATTTAAATGAGTTTAAAATAATAGTATTTGCCGGAATTAATGTGATCCACTGTTCCATTTTCTCCTTTGGTATTCCATGAATAACATTAAGCTCTTTTCTGTGGTTGCGCCACCTTTTTCCATTAGCTATGTAGAGCGTGCAGCTCTTTGAAAAATGTCACTGTATAAATAGTGTTACTGAGAACCTGACTAAACCACAGCCAGCAACAAAATGAGGAAATGTACCTTGCTGGTGAAAAAGAAAAAAGTGTAAAAATCATGTATATGAAAATGTATATAAAAATTATGACAAGTGATGGAAAGACGGAGATGAGAGGGAAGAGTGTGTTTTGAGGTTTTTGTTTCTTTTTTGTAAAATTTTGGTTGCACCATTAAAATTCATAACTCTTGAGGGTTCTTTTAGGAAAAAAAAAATCACAGCTCCATAATTCTGGAATAAATGTGGTTCTGTAAAGACAAGATCATCTCTTCCTCAAGGGAGGAAAAATCTGCTAATCACCAAGCCAATCAATCAGCACAGATATTTGGCCAAATGGGGCTTTGCTGTGAACCAAAGCTATTGCCTGAAACTGTGGCAGAATGGGCTGTTGGGGGAAAAAAACACAAACATAAACATACAGGTCATTAATATGAGTGAGAAATCCTTTGTGCTTGCCTCTGTGAGCCACCCAGGTAATTTAAAGTGAAAACTGAAGAAGATGTGACTCCCTAAAAAAGACCCATCTCTCCAAGACCTTGTTTTCTGACAGCCCGGAGCAGGTTTGGGGAGCAGCTAATTGGAAACTTTTCTGGAAGTGTGCACATCCCTGTGCTCCAAAACCATGCTGTCACTCTCTTTCCTGTTTGTTTCTCCCAGACCTGGTGCTGTCCTCTGATTCCAATTCTGCAGAGAATTGATTTCAGCCAAGCAGCAGGAGCTCAGTTGTTAATTCACTGTTGTCTCAACTCACTGCCAGGAGCTGTAAGTGCCTCTTTGTAGCTCATTTGGGAATATTTTAGCACTGGCTTGATGAAGCTGGGTGTTGAAAGGCTGGGGTTTTTTTTATTTTTTGGAGAGGTCGGGGGGAAAGCTGGCAGCCCCTAAGTAAGGTCCTTTACCTTCATATTCTGGAGTGGCAGCATAAATGGGGAGGTATTCATCAAATTCCTGCATAATTTAAATTGTTAGGCACAGCTGAAGTTCCTCTGCCCACTACATAATCCAAAAGCAGCATGTGGGCAGCTGACAGCCTACCTGCTGTACAACTGGAGTAGCTGAAGGTGTGACTTCAAAGTCACCTAAATTTTATTTAATTCTCTGTTTGACACTGCTTTGAAGTTAAAGCAGCACTGCAGCAGTTCAATTGGAATTTACTTCCAGAATCAAACTATGTAAAACAATTTGCCAGCTACTCTAATCCTAAGTAGGTCAGCAAAACCTAAGTGAGTAAGAGTTTAGATAGGTCACCATTAAGTTTATTCAAGTTATTTTTCCTGCTATGTAGGCAACCCCAAGAATGGGAAGTGCAAAGCCCAGAAAGCCAAGCAGAGCATCAGCACCAGGACAGGACCAACACAAGGACTGGGCTCAGACCCCCATGTGTTTATGGGGTGTTAGATGCTATAACTTTTCCTTACAAAAAGCCCATGAAATTGATAGTCAACCTAATTCCACGGGAGAGAAGACTGGACTTCCAGCATTTGCTCAAAAGTATGTTTAAATACAACTGTATGTAATTATTACTTTTTATTTATTAGAACAATAACTCAGGCTCGTTCTCTCCTAGTAAAAGTCCACAGCCATCTCTCCTATTCCATAAACAACCCCTGAAAAGTGGAATAGCTCAGTGTGGGTGGTACTGAGAGCACACCCTCACCAGAATAGCTCAAACTGTGTAGATTAAAGCAACACCCCTGGGAAGGGGATGAAACTGACCCTGGGTCTCTCATATTCTGCACGACAGCTCACCTGGATGGAAGGTGACCAGCTCTTCTTTCTCCAGCTAAACTTAGATACCACTCCAGCAGCCATGTGAACACCCACTAAATCAGGTCATGCAGGAGAGGAAATAACCACAGGTTCTGCTTTTGGAAATGGCATTATTGCCAGTGACACACTCTAAAAGACTTTTTTTCTGAAATTGCAGGAGAGGAAAAACACAATATGTAATCAGGGACTGAAAGCGGTCATTTATTAAAAGCCCCTAGCAATTTTTGTGTGAGATTGCTAAATGAAACCTTTGTTCTCCCTTAGGAATCAATGACCTTTGAAAAATTAGTGACCAAACAGAAATAGAAGACAATTCAAGGTAAGTCTATTGACAAAAGAGGGAAAAGAATCAAGAGTTCAAACTACCTCGCTGAAGACAAAATAGTGGAGGGTGCTGCTGGGTGAGAGTACTAAGAGAAGGTTAAAATGTCTCACATCTGCAGGACATCACAGTTAAGAAAAATTGCCCTCCAAAGGGTGTTTGGCCACCTGCCAGGTGCATAAAACAGTGGGAAAAAACTGGGACCTAAATTCTCCCAGGTATTTCTCCTCACTGATTTGAGTTGTGCAGGTGCAAATTACACCTGGGGTTCAGAGAGCAGGTTCAGTGTTTAAAAACCCCAGATACACACATGAGAGGGAGAACAGGCTCTGGTAGTTATATGCCAAAAATTTGGATGTTGTTTCATTTTCCTGAAGAAACTCAAATCAGGATTCCCATCTACACTCTAAATGCTGCATCACCTGTAGTGAATTAAGCCTTCTATAATTTCAGGAGGCAAATTTAAAATTTAAAAATAAAGCATCAGCCATGGATCTCCTTGGATCTGGTGTTTTCTGCAGCATTTATGACCCAAGGTACACAGTTCTGAGTATCCAGTCTCAAATTATTCAGACAGAACAGTTTTTTAGAAAAAGTCTTCCAACCCAATTTATGAACACCAGATCAGTGGTGTTCAGATCAGGTTTTGGGAAGTCATACTCCCAAAACTGAGAAATCTTTAAACTAAGATTAATTTAGAAAAAAACCAGCCCATATGCTGAAGAAAGATATGTTGTTGTTTACCCTTAATCCCAAACACAATTCTCAAAAATTTGCATTATGTCACTAACCACTCTGTAAAACTACAGTTTCTCAATTTCTAGCTGTGAATCTTCTATGAATGCTGGTGCTATCAGTGCTGATACCTATTAATTAAATTAATTTAAATTAATTAAATACCTATTGGACAATTCCATTCAGCTGCTAATACTTTAAAATTTTCCAGTCTTTTTGTAAAATGCAGAAGTAATTCAGAATGCAATGCACCATCTGGCCTCATAATATCTCTGTTAGTCTTGCAGGTTATGAAAAATTCACTGCTGCCTTCCTCTCCTTCATAATCTTCTGCATGTTCTTCTCTTACAGTCATTTTGTTTCTGTTATAAAAACATTGTAAGTTTAGAAAGCATTCAAAACCCCAAAAAAAGCCAAAGCTCTATGGTACTGTCAGGGTTGTAAAATTAATGTGGTTTTAAGGCAGGAAGGATGGCACTACTGATGTGACACAAAGCAGACATTTTCGACAGAAGTTCAGGTTTTCCTTATTGAGTCTTGTAAATGTATTTGCATTACTTAGAATACAGATATATTTAAAATTTTTAAAAATGGAGAAGTCCTAGCAAAAGGTTCTGTGAGGTTTGTTTTGACAGGGGAACTATAAAATAGCAGTTGGATATAGTCAAAATCTATCCAAATAAGAAATTCTTTTAAATATCAAATGAACTGTAAAACCTACATAGATATGGTAAAAAAACAAAGCTGAGTGCAGAAAAGTCAGATTTTTGTCCCATCATTTTATTTAGCTTTATGTGATGCATCTTTTCTTAGTTATTGGTTTGCATCTACTTTTTATGTATATGTATGATGGTGTACAGGTAAAAATTAATAATTATGTAAATGCTTGGAGTTCCTCTCTGTTCCACTGGAAAATAACATTTGTCACTTGGGAATGAATATGCACAGAATGAAGAAATTAAAACTATTTTTAAAACTTTGCCATTGCATTTCCCTGTGTTCTGTACTTCTTAGCCGTAAAATCTAATTTGTAAAACTTCAGTCTTGGCACAGAATTATTATTTATACAGTGCTGCAATTTCTGAATAAATATTGTCTAATTCTTCATTTATTTGCTCAGTTCAAGTGGTCTCACACAAATGTCCAAAGAACTGTAATCATTCCCTTACCTCATTTTCTCAACAGGCAGTGTTTTCACAGTGCTCTGTTGCTATAATAGGTATTATAAGTGGAAGAAAATTGAAATGCTTGCTCAAACATTTGCCAAAAAATTAGGAATTGTGGACTGCCACCAAGTAAAGGGAAAGAATTCCCAGTCACACTTCCATCAGCTACTCCCCATCCATTCAGAGAGCATCCTAGGGAGCAGGATACTCCTTGATTTGGTGAGTCTTGTAAAATCCAGGAGTACCCAAATTAGATGCCTTTTCATGCAGTTTTGTGCCAATTTCTCTGCAATGGCTAGAAGTAATTTGTTAAATGTCTCATGCTTCTATGAGGTACTGCTGGTGCCTAAAACATCACCCATCAGAAAGGAATGACCTTTCCAGGAAGGGAAAAAAAAAAAAATCACTGCTTATGTCTTTTTAAATGCTGATAAACTTAGGTGGCACCAACAACCCCAGCAAGATTTATTGAGCAATGCCTTCCTGTCTATAAGCACCATCAGGTAGCTTTGCATTCTCTGATGAATAAACAATTGAAGTCGTAATTGTTTGTGCATTCCTGAAAATGTCAACAAAATCAAACATCTGTCATGCCAGATAAGGAAACACGGCTCGTTTAATACACTTAGTGCTCTACTCAGCCTTGAAAAGGTCACTCCAGTTTTAACAAGCAGGGTGTAATTTATTGGCTCCCAGTAAATGACCATGTAGTGACAATAAAGCTGTGGCCGTGTTTGGTTACCCTTCAAACGACGTATTTGATTAAGATAGCACATCATATTTAGCACAATCTGTTTAATGTTGCCTTTGGACGAGCTCTCACCCTCTCAATTACAACCAACTGTGACATGAAACCATTTTTACCAAAGCAACACTCACAGCCCCCAGCCCCATCCCACCACAATAAAGCAGGGCAAGCCAGAAGGATTCCACCCATTTAAGACAACAAACAGCACACAAAGGCAGCATTCACTCCTCTGCCATCTTCACTGGCAATAAACAAAATCCACACATGGCTCAGTTGCAGACTGGAGCCATCAGCAGCACACAGGTGGTGCCTGTCTGCCAAGAAGGGCTGGACACCCCTCTGACTCTGCTTTGGCTTTTGGATCCAGCCCTGAATCCCCTCACAAATAACTCATGGCAAGTGCTGCTCGTTCTCCCTGCTGGCTGCACCAAAAGGCTGTTGGGGCAGACCAGGGTTGTCTCATTTTGCACAAACCTCTTTAGCTGAAAACTGAACTCTTGGAACCACTCTCAATGACCTCCCATTATTCTCCTGTTGGCCTGTGCTCAAAAGATTTGCTAATATCATTGAGAGGGAGATAAATCGGGGTGTATATGGACACAGTGTGGCACAGAGGATCGTGACTCCTTCAACACATTGCCTTGAAGCACAGTCAATTTTTGGCTTGATGGCTGTTGTAACCTGAGAGTGCAGAGCATTCAGTGTCATTTGGCCCCCAAAAACCCTGACAAAGTGTTAATTATTGGTACTGATGAGCTGGTTCTGTTCCTCTTTAAACTGAGAGATCTAATCCTGCAAAAGATACCGTTATGTGGGAGATCCAAATGAGCAGTGTATTTCCCAGACTGGCTGGCAGGTCAGAGTTAGCACAGATGCACAAATGCCTTAATCACATCACTGGACAGCTGGTGGGAGCTGGCCCAACTCTCTTTCCTCTGTTCTTCTCCCAAGTATTTGACTCCTGAGCCAATTACATTAGTTGGTTCCAGGAATTTATTTATAATTCATGGAGGTAATTTGGGGTGAGAAAACAATACTCTTAGAAGGTTTGTGCTTTAGGCAAAGGTGAATTTGAGATGCTTTGTATGTTAAATTATGGAAGACATAAACAAATGAGGGGGAAAGATAGGGACTGTTCTTCCATTCCTTTCATTTTTTGTACGCAAGAGAGCCACAAGGCCAAGTGAGGATTATGCTACTGGGGTTTTTTCATCCCAACAGGATTACAAAATGCTTTATGAAGTGTCAGTTTGTTTCATGCCTGCCAGTAATGGAAAATGAGGATTACAGCCCTCTCTGCAAAGGTTGATCACTGCTCCCCTGAGCAAGGACAAGTGGGTCTGTGCATCCAGATCATTCCTAAAGGACTCCTATGGGAAAATGAGATTGCATTTTGTCTATCTGAATAACCAGGCTTTACACTGGATTGTTACTAGGCTCTCCCACAGCCTATTTTCAGAGCTTGAGCTGGCCTGACCCTTTCTTCTTACAAATAAAAGTTATGTAAGGACATCAAGCAGAATTCACTCTTGAGGTATAATATGGCATCACTGTGAGGGAGTGGATCACCCATTCCTATGATCAGCTGTCATGATTTATGTGTGGCATGGCTTAACACCAGCCAGAAAGTCACCCCCCACAGCCTCTTGCCCACCCTGCCCTGGTGGGATCAGGGAGAGAACTGGGAGGGCAAAAGTAATAAATCCCATGGGCTGAGATAAAGACATGTAAAGGAAAAGCCATGCACAGAGCAAAGCAAAACAAGGAATCCATTCTCCCCTTCCCACAGGCAGGGAGGTTCAGCTATCCTGGGACAGTAGGGCTCTGCCACATGCCATGGTGATTTTGGATAGCAAACACCCGCACTCTGAATGTCCCCCACTTCCTCTCTTCATGCAGAGCACAATGCTGCAAGATTTTGGGTGTCCCTTGGGCCACTTGGGTCACCTGTTCTGGCTATGTCCTCTCTCAGCCCTTTCCTTGTGCAAGCTCTGCAAGAACAAAAACATCCCTGTGTTGTCAGTACACCACAGATCCAAACCTCAGCCCCACACCAGCTGCTGTGAACAAAATTCACCTTACCCAAGGCAAAAGCAATCCATTCTCCACCTCTTCTTCCATGCCCAGGCCACGCACTCTCCAATTAACACACCCTCATTAACCACCCCTCCTCTTTCCATCCTTTGATATGGCACAGAGACATTGTTCCCTTAGTCTCTGGACCCCTTTTGTAAAATTTCCTTGAAATGTCTAGAAATGTCCACAAAATGAGTTCACTTGGTCCATGGCTTTGGGGCACACCTGAGAAACAGCAGTGTTGCTGTGGAACAGCCTCTGTCCTTCTGTCCCAAAATCTGCATGGCTCAAATGCTCAGAATCTGAATTCAGTGTCTAACCAAAAATCTCAGCACTGGTACTGGCAGCAGCCTCCTGCTAAGCAAGAATCCAACAGCATTTCCCATAATGTGTTAGGGGCACCCAAAACACACAGAAGGAAATAATCTTTCTGCAGATTCCATAATCCCACTGCAGAACACATTGCTGCAAAATGTGAGAAGGAGTTAGGGAAGGATCAGACAAATCCGAAGAGCACAGGCACGTCAGTGTGAAATCAACATTGTCACAGGCAACCTGAACCTTTGGCTGTGAAGCAGAAAGAAAGGGGAGGTGTCCTAGGAAAGCACCAAAGGTAATGCTGCATTTAGCACCTCTGCATAATTCTGTTGTTTCCTATTTCTTGTGTTCTTGTGTCTGCTGCTGGATGACCTGAGAGACAGCACTGAGAGCCCTTGGTCTGAGCCAGCAAAGACCAGGCTGGAATATTGCCTTAAACAACCTTTCAGATGCACCTTTACAAATCTAATTGTGTTTCAGACCTGCCAAGTGTTCGGCTGATCTTGGACATAAAGATATATTCCTCCTTGGTTTGTATTTTTAATCATAATTAAGTCCATTTTTCTACACTTGGCCTTATTGCTATTTCATTTACTTAAGCTGTAATGATTAAATCTAATTTACTACTCTGAAATCTTAATCCTTCTGAAAAGTAATGGGCAAAGTACACAGGTCAGTTAAGAAACTGATTCACCACATAACCTCCATTTAGTAATTCCATTTATTTCAATAAAACTAGTTGGCACATGAAAGAAAGACTCTACAGTGGCCTTTTAGTCTCCAGAAAATCATAGAATTTTTAATACAAGCGCTGAAGAGATGTCTTGACCTCTTCCTGAACATATTATTTTTCATGGAAAAAAATCCAAACCAAACACAGCTCATAAAATCTCTGTAAAGAAAGCCACCTACATTTTGTGCTTGTTCTTATTTTACAACTACAACATTATCCTTTTCAAATATACAGTGTCAGCTTGATAATACAGGGGAAAGGTCTTCCATATCCACAGCGAACATTATTTCTCTAGAAAACAATAAATGAAAAGCCTATTACTAATGTAGTATTCTCATTTAATCACATTTGTTCATTACTACCATATTTTAGGTGATATAAAAGGAGGAACAATTATTGCCTTGTTCACTTTGATTTATTTGGCTCAGTGCCTTCTTACCTAGGTAATGTAAAATAAACTATGCTACATGGGTCATTTATGATGTGATTTAATAAGCTGCTTTTTATTTCTAGCCTGTAGGGAAACACATTATTTTGGAAGCACCTGGAGAAAAAAGTTAAAAAAAAAAAAAAAAAAAAGAAAAGAAAAAGAACCCTAAACAAAACCAAAAACAAAACACCCAACAACATTTCTTTTGTTCATTTTTTATTTTCACTCAGTAGACTCCGGCCTAGAAGTTAATTTAAAGCAGGTTGCCCATGGTGGTAACGTACTAAAACAAGACTTCACAACCCACATCAGGAAACAGTGCCTGGATATCAAAATAAAGAAGGTTGTAACTACAAGCTTGACCAGCTCCTAACTTCCTTTGGGTATTTCTGTGTAAATTAAGACTTGTTCCTTTTCACTGGATGAAACAGGTTAATGTTTTTGCTTAGCAGCACATGCCATCTACAAATAGAGTTATATTTATGTAACACATATCTGAGACACATCTGGAGGTAAAAAAATTAGCTAGGAAATTGGTGTTCCACAGACACAGTGAATAACAGGAGCAAGTTTACCATGCTGAAACATACAAAAAACTTACAAGAATTTGGGACCAGTTTCTATGGCTTTTAGTTTTTACAGCCATTCTGTGGGAATAATGTTAATTCAAAACTCTGCAGATGGCACAAAGTTAAAGGAGTTGGTATTTGAAAATCCTGTGTGGAGATAGTCCATGTATTGTAAGTGGAAGAACTGATGCACTGCAGCAAAGATCTACCTGTTTCCAGAATAAATCCATGGGGTTTTGTCACTCAAAATTTTCAGACATTTTAATGTGAAGCAACACTGATTACCTTAGGGCTCTCTCTGGAAATATATTCATGGTTGAGAAGAGTTAAAAAAATTTTAAGAGCCCAAGGATTGAACTGATTTTTTTCTATTTCTAAAATTTGTAGCACTTTACCAGACAACTTCACAAAGAAGTCTTCAGCTGACTCCTTGTTTTGGGAGTGGGGCTCTAGTGTTTGTGTGTATCTACCACTGAATTGTTCATTAGGTTTACCTCCACATTAACAAAATTTTCTATTTCCTGGTCTACAGCCTCCTTCAAAGTTAAAAGCACAAGCAGGAAATCTTCCACTGTAGCTTGAGAAATGTGAACCAAGGAAAACCTCTACCAAGTGCCTACCTGAAGTCCTAAAGCCCAGCATATTTAGTCTCCTGAATTTTAGAAACTTGGAAGCACGACCATGTGGAAGAGACAAGGAAACTCAGGAGGTGCTGAAGGGTTCAGTCCCTATGAGGCTTTCAGGAAGAATATAACAAACACCACAAAACTGTGAGAATTGTCAGTCCCACTGTAATGTAGATGGAGATGGCAGGAATACACATCATTTTATCTGTGCTTTATGAGACAACCTTGGATGTCCTGAAATGTAGAACATAAGAACAAGTAAGGTGTTGGAAAGTACTGATGGCTTAAAGTCCCCAGTGATCCTCCTGTGGCTGAAAATCTCTGTAGCTGTACCTGTACAGTGGCACAGACTGAGCTGCACAGATGGCCTTCTACAACAGGGAAGAAAAATTGTGCCTTTATCCTGAGCAGAAATTCAAATTCCATGTTTACATTGGTGTTCTTGAATATTTTAAATTTTTTTAAGGTCAAAAATGTGCACATCTCAGAAGGATACCAATATGTCTCCAGCTCTTAGGGGCCCGAGCACAGCAAGGAGCTGGAGCTGCTGGAGCCAGGCCAGAGGAGGCTCCAGGATGAGCAGAGGATGGAGCAGCTCTGCTGGGAGGAAAGGCTGGCACAGCTGGGGTTGTTCATCTGCACAGGAGAAGCTTTGGGCTGAGCTCAGGGTGGCCTTGCAGGGCCTGGAGGAGCTGAAGGAAACATGGAGAGGGACAATTGCCAAGGGCTGAAGGGACAGCACACAGGGAATGGCTCCCAGTGCCAGAGGGAAGGGCTGGATGGGATGTGGGGAATTAGGAATTGTTCCCTGGCTGGGTGGGCAGGGCTGGCACAGGGTGCCCAGAGCAGCTGTGGCTGCCCCTGGATCCCTGGAATGCCCAAGGCCAGGCTGGACACTGGGGACAGTGGGAGGTGTCCCTGCCATGGCAGGGGTGGCACTGGATGGGCTTTAAGATCCCTCCCAACCCAAACAATTTAATGATTCTATGATTCTTAGTATACAGGAAAAGGATTAACTAATTTCCAGTTAAAAATTGTTTTCAACATGACACTTTCAAGACAATTTCTGTTTCTGCTGCTGCAGTGATAACATCTGATGCTGTATCTCCTGGCAGTATTTAGGCATGTGAAGTAAAGCACTTACCTAATTGCACATGAGGGTAGTACATCAATACAGTCACATAATCCATAAACATTTCTCTTTCATAAGCTCTTATCACATTACCACTGATTATTTAGGGGGGGGAAAAAACATTAGTGTTATATGGCATCCTTCCCTTTATTACTTTTAGCCTTAAATGAGGTTAAAATATGCCAAGGAACAGGAATTTAAGGTGGGGAGCAATCTGAGGCAAGACTGGAAATGGAAAGATTGGAACCACTTCAAAGATGTGCAGGGAGAAGTTGCAGCTCTATTTCACAAGCTGCAGCCTGGATATATCTGGTGCGGGCATGGATGGGAGAGAGTGCTACAGTGTGCCAAGAGCTGCATTTTTGCCAATCCATTTTCCATTCTGCATGGCTAAGGCAGCACAGTTCCCCACCCAAAGAGCTCTCTGGGAAAGACTAAGACAAAATGAAATTAATTTGGATGTTTTTTGAGCTTTGGAAGGGGAGATGCTGAAGATGATCATACGACTTGAGAGATTCTATAAAGAAAAATTGTCTCAGAGATTCAACTTGCTGAAAAAATGCTCATGAAAAATATCTCCTGATACAAATCACCAAGAATCACACTGATTCCTCTGTAAGATCATGCTTCATTACTCACTGCAATTATCAAAATTAATTCTCTTAACTCCAGAGGCAGAATCATTTGAGGAACTAGTGAATGTGATGAACCTGCTCTTACACAGACAAAAAAAAAGATGATGTTTTGTGGTTTTGTTATAGCAAACCTGACTGCAGTTAGAAGACCTAAGGGACCTAAGATAAATGGTTGTAAGAAATTATTTATGGGTAGCTTTTGTGTTGTCTCTCTCATGCCTGCTAACATAGTAGGTTTACTTTAATAAAAGCATAGCAAAAATAAAAAAATCTTAGTATCTGGTTTAAAGGTTATTATTGTTCTTTCAGAGAATCTAATCTTATCCTGGGCTCCCTGCTGGGCTATATTAACTAATAAAATTTTCTTTTGTGCCTTTTTAAAGACAGTGCCACACCATATGCAATTTACTGAAACACTTAATTTTTGTTTTTTTTTAAACTTGGTTTATAGACTTGCCGTTAGTCTTGGGCTTCCATAAAGAAGGGGCTTGGCCACAGCAAGGAGCCTGCTTAAATCTTGTAGCAGCACACAGTGCACAGGGAGCACAACACAACAAAATTAATATGCTCTGCTCACACTGATGCCTTAGGATTTTGGCTTTTGTATTTTCATATATTTATAATCCTGCAATTCCTTAGTGTTTAACTCTAAACTCCATACACAGTGTGAGCTGCTGCTCTCTCATTTTGGGCACACTCAATTCTTCTCCAGACTGGGAATTCAGGACACCTCACTGCCTCAGACCCTGAGAGATGGAAACAAAGGCAGTTGGCAAAGGAGCAAAGTTGGGGTAAATTATTTAATTACCTGAATCTACAGTTGGAAGATTAACGCCCAATATGCAAATGGACCAAACATAAAACTGTGGAAAACCGTGACCCGTTGTCCATTTTGGGAGTAGCCCCTGGGGGGTTCATCTGCCTTAAATGAAGTGCTTGAAGGCCCTTCAATAAATATAGCTGATTTTTATTGTCTTAATTTTGTCTGGCCTCTGTTTTTAGGTAGCCCCAAAAGGCATCAACCCTTGGGCCTTCACTGCTGCTCATCATAGTGTTGAATGAGAGAACAAGGGAACAGCAGCGGCCAGGGGAGTGTGTCAGTCCTGGGACAGCTACTAGGAAAATGTACTTTTTGAGAGCAAAGGGAGAAAGGTTGGCAAAGGGCTTGAGCATGAAGTCTGTAATTTAGATGTCAGAATGTGTCAGATATATCACTGTCAAACTTGATCTGTTACCACTGTGTATAAAATTTACCCACAGAATTTCTCCTCCAGGCCATCAGTAGCCTGCAGCCAGTGCTAGGAGCAGGTCCAACCACCCTTCTGGAATGGAACACTGAAGTGGCCTGGATTTCTGCCCTCACAAACCCTCTGGGGTTTTCAGTGCTGGTCTGTTCTTCTCTCACCTTCACAAAATTAAAGGAAATACAACTTTATCAATGTTTGATTACCCACTGATGTTGCTGCTTCTGTGGAAGTCCACAAAGATTAGAATTGCCATAACCACTGATTTACACAGATTTCCAGAACAAAAGAAGGTGGTACCAAGCCAGCTGCTGTCCAAGAAATATACCTGTTCAATCTCTGCAGAGGTCCCCCTGCCAAGTTCCTTTGAGGCTGGATGAAACTAGGATTAATTGGCCACCAGTTGCAGACCTACTGCCTTAATTGTGAACAGCTGCCAACCAAATCCTACCTCCCACCTTAGCACAATGACAAGGCAGCTTCTGGAGGATTCTTTCTATTCCCTTATCTCTGCAGTCCAAACCCGTGTTGACTTTCCCATGCAGAAACAATATATTCACAGTTTCAGTTACAAATCCCTGACAAATTTATTTCAGTTGCCTGTATCAGAAGGAGGTTCTGCAGATACTGTTGACTGTCAGACTGGTTACAGAGGATGAACCTTCCTGTCCTCATTACTGAACACTCACAGTGATCAGAGAGTCAGTCTATTGTTGCAGAAAGTCAGAGTTTAAAGCAGAAATAAAAAGAGACATTAGCACTCCTACTAAAGCTAATGTTGCATTGTCAGCACAGGGAAATCTCACAAGCATCCCTCTGCCATTATCACATCCTTCACTCAACAAGATAAATAATCTACATCAAATGTTTTGTCCTGCAAGAAGCTGCAAAGCAGCCCTTCCTCCAAAGTACATGTGGAAAAATTAAGAGGTGCACAGACTTATTTATCAATTTTATGTGTTTACAGTCCATTATTCCACTGCTTAGGAATCAGTGAACTTGCTGTTGTATCATTTCCATGTTTATACCATTGTTAGTGTCATGATCTGCTGAAAAGCTTCTTAAACGCAGGCATTTGACTCCTGGTCAATGCATCAAAACTTTGTATTACTTTTTGCAACGTTTAAAAAGCGAACTCTTTCTTCATCGTGGGAAAACCATCTTACTTGGAACAGGCTGCCTGTTCCAGGCAGGAATAAGTTTCCCAGAGCAGCTGTGGCTGCCCCTGGATCCCTGGAAGTGTCCAAGACCAGGCTGGACATTGGGGTTGGAGCAGCCTGGAAAGGTGGAAGGTGTCCCTGCCATGGCAGGGGTGGCACTGGAAGAGATTGAAGGTCCCTCCCAACTCCAACCATTCTATAAATCCACGATTTCACTAATAAAGGTAAACACATTTCCCAGTTAGTTTGACCTGACTTTTAAATGCTCTCCTGTATACAGAGAACAGCATATAATGCTTTATGAATTTCATACAACACAGAGCAAACAGGAGACTTGAGAATCTCTGTGGTTGGGCCCCAAGTTTGGTGGAGTGGGGATGAAAAAGACATAGTAAATTTTTGTGAGGCATGGGGAACGTATATTGTGCTCCAGTAACACAGTGATATGATTTTGTGTTGGCTCCACTGCTGAATTACTCTTGTTAACAGAACACAACAAATTATATGACTTGGAAATCCATTGTGGGGGTGGTGTCTTGTGACTGGACCAACAGGCAGATTTTCCTGATTAATGTAACGGAAACATCCCAAGACAGAGGGTCTGCTTGTCTCCAGGCTACAATCAAATCTAATTCATTGAGTTTATTAGCAACAGATAAAGATCTGACCAGTGCAGCCTGAATTGGAGATAATGGCTCCTTTCAAAACAACCCTCGTAAAATTGATCTGATTGCATCTTTCTGGCATTTTTTATTCAGTCAGGCAATAACCCACCACGAGGCTGCTGGAAACAGCTCCTGCTGATGGAATGGGGCAGGTTACATTGCTGTGGCATAGCTGGGAGAGAAAATAATTTCCCAGCCCTGTGCTGGTGCCAGGAGCTGAACCACCAGATTCCTGTTAGGATCACACTTGTGCTACTTTCCCTGGAAAGAAGAGGAGCATCATCTCAACCTCGCTGCAGACCAGTGAGAATTGAACATAAATGTACACTGAGCAGAAGGGATTTGTCCTTTCTTTGGTACACTAAGTGTTCTGCAAGTCTCATAAATAATTTTTAAAGCTACCTACTGTGATAAAATATGCAGCCAGGCTGTGATTAGAATACCATGAGAGGCTGGTATTCAGAATTCTGTGTCTTACAACACCTTCTCATCCTCCCACCTGGTGTCTCCCCACCTCCCTTCTGATTCCCCGGGAAATTTTTGAATTTTATTTTACTGTGTAACATCCATCAGGGAGTTTACAACATGCAGATTGTCACCAACAGAATGGCTATGTTTAAATTAACACACAAAATGCACTGTGTGCTATAGGGAGTGATATCCT
>VXBI01013144.1:14399-25563 GCA_013397375.1 Toxostoma redivivum | reverse complement strand
CACATTATTATTATTATTATTATTATTACTATTATTATTTCATAATCCAACTCCAGAGAAATTAAATTCTATAACTTTTGTACCAAGAGAAAATGTCCTGTTTTTCCACTTTTTTCCTCTCTTTACATCCTTCATTTTTCCCAATGGATATGATGAGTTTGAGGGCCCACCTTCATCAAGGTAACTGAAGGATCAGGGCTTATCTTGCAGGAAATCTGGGGGTTACAAAATTTTGGCAATAATTTGCTCACCTATTCAACAATTCATTATGAATATCATAAGGAGAGAGGGGCATTCAGCTGGTCACACATGATGTCTCCACTACTTTTATGTCGAGGCATATTGCAATCTCTGAATCTACATGTCCACATTTTCTGCTCAAAGCAGTGACAAAATTTAGTGTCCCTGTGCATTTTCAATAAAGATTAAGTCGATTAATGCACATTAATCCGATATTAATTCAGTATTTTTACAGAATTGGTGTAATTTGTGTAAATGTTGTGGTTAGTATGTAAGTTGCCCATCCTGAGCAGACCACAGGATCAGCACTTCATAAAGTAGCAAAGTGGCATAAAATAAACACAGAAAATTGTCTCATGTCATCTCAGGACCCAGTTAATGTGCTGTCATTAGCAGCACCACAAACAATTACACTGCTTAAACTCCAATGCCTCACTTTAATTAGCTTAATGATTGGATGGGGGTGCACAATTTTAAATTCATTCAGGTGCCGTTTAGACCAGAGGAGAAAATAAGCTCTTATAAATAAAAGAAATCTATGAACTGACTAAAAACATCACATTTTCAGAAAGCATTTATGGAAAATCTTTTCCAATGGAGTTTGATCCCAAATAGGTCAGAATTGATGTGTGTGGACAACACCTTGGAGAGCAGTTCTTCACCCATTACTTAATTTTTTTTTTTTTAATTTATTTATTTTTTCCTCCCAGATGAGAGCTCTCAACTCTCTGCTGGGCTCATGGAAAACTGAGAGCAGTGAAGTATTGAGGAACTAAAACTCATCTTTGCCCATCACAGGCTGCCAGCTCATCATGGCCACAGTCCTGCCTTGGGAGTGCAGTGAGGGTGCAGTGGAAATGATGCTGAAACAGAACAGCACATTATAAGAAATCATGGAAATGAGCATCAAATCCTGAAACATGGAGGTGTCAGTGCAGCAGAAAGGAAAAATACACTAAGGTGATTACCTGAATGCAGGGGCAGTGAAAAGGCTGCTGTCAATCTGCTCATATCTGTGGTTTCCTCTTAGCAAGCAGCTAAATTATAAATATTCCTGAGGTTATGAAGCTGTTGAAAAAAGCAAAACCAAAAGGATGGCAGTTATGTGCTTTTCACAACCAGCACCCGAATTATATGAAACAAGGGAAAGAAAAATGACACAAACAAATTGTCTGAGCAGAGATTAAGGGCTTTAAATTTTTTACTGTATAAACAGAGCACCTCCACATGAGATACATGATCACAGGCTATAAATACTTCGAAGTTAATAGTGAAAAATGGAATTATTTACCAGCTGTGTTAACAGACAGCCCTTGCAACTTGCAATGAGGAAAAAAACTCTGTTAAAAGATTTATTATAAGCTTCAGAACCTTCTGAAAATTTAGCCATTCCTATTGATAGTGCTGTCCCTTTCTGAAATTATATTTATTTCAGACCTGTAAGCCAGGAAATGTAGTGTTGCTATCAATAGTAGCAGCCCACAGATTTTGTTCTTCAGCTGGGAGGCCACATGACTGAGGCACATCAGGTTTCCTTTGTTCCATTTCATCTTGACCTGCCTGGAGCTTTGTTTTAACTTATTTTAGGACTAACAGTGATTTTTCTAGTGGCCAATTGGCTGTGGCCAATCTGTCTTACTTTTTCCAATCTTTGTACTGTGTAGCCACATTTTCTGGGCAAGGTGGAAGTAAGAGGGAGTTATTTTGTGGAGAATGAGGTATTTGTTACTCAGGTGAAGTGTAGGAATTTATGACTGTATGGAGTGATGCAGAGCAGTGCAGGCATGGAAGGAGAGCAGAGGTGGCAGAGGGAAGTCATGGGATGAGTAGGAGGCATGGCAGAGGCTGAATACTAGAAAATGCAAAAAAATGGTCCCCCAAGGTGAATCAAAATAATCAAAATAGCAAGGAGGAAAAATAAAGCTCGTCCTATTGAAGCAGTACCGCCTGTTTGTGTAACTGAGCTTTTTACATAATAATATTCTTTATTTTGTTTTCCTTTATTTTTCTATAATAATTTAACCCAGGCTCATGAAAATCTTTTAGAATTACCATTAAGACAATAAAGATTTTATTAATATTATTCATAATAACAATTATTGGCTTTATGTCTGTGGTGTGTTTTCTTTTTGCTCATAACAAGCCTTATGAAGGTTGATAGCAGAGTAAAAGAGACATTCACTTATTTTAATACCTTTAATATCAGGATGTGCAATAAAGCAGTTATTTAATGAGAGGAGGGAGTTCTTAAATTACTCCCAAATAATCACAGAATATTCTGAGTTGGAAGGGACCAACTAGGATCAACAAAGTCCAAGCCTCAGGAGTCTCACCACCATTTCAATCGATTATCAGTGATTAGGGCAGCAAATGAGCCAAAGATATGCTCACTATCTCACCTGCACTTAGAACAGCGTTGTAAAAGGCACAAGGAAGCTTACTCAGGAAAAGAGCCTCTCAGGAGGGACCCATGAGCTGGGATAAATCAGCTTTCCCTGGAGCTGAGACAGGAGGCACCAGCTGGGAGTTCAGCCTTGTAGGATGTATGTGACAACGGGGCACAACTATTGCTTCTACATCCTGTGTCAAATTTCTGAGTCCTGGAATTTCCCCAGAGCTTCAGCATGCTTCTGTATCAAACCCACACTTGTTTAGAAATCCTGCAGATCCCAGGAGAGGGCAGGAAGTTTGGGCAGCCGGGCAGTTGAGCAGCCTGGGCGTAACCGCAAGTTAGCTGTAGCTGAGCTGGTTTGATCTGTGCACCCTTTCTGCTCTGCTACCTGCCTCTCTAATTCAATTTCCTCAGCCCTAGCCTCTTCCTTCTCACAGCACAGGGAACTCATTTGTTACAGCGTGAGAAAGCAGGCACTTTTACATCTAGAGCTGATGGCCTCGAAGCAGATCCCGCAGCGCCTTTCAGGGAGCACAGAGCAACAGAACAATCCAGCACTTCAAGTCCATGCAGACAAGGATGCTTTCTGCCTCTCCATGGCCCAAGCACCAGCTCCTGCTCCCAGGATCACCTGCAACTGGGACAACAGAACCTGAACAGGATTTATACCCTGCCAGGGCCGTGGTTTTTAACAAGAGATTTCCACTCCCTGCCTATCGGTGGATGCTGCTGCATTGTTTTGGTTTGGTGTACATGTCTGGGATGTCTGGCCTCCAAAATCCCTGCCAGATTAAATGTACAAGACAATCCCCCATGTGTCTCACAGAGAGAAGAAATTCAGTGTGGTTAGTAAGGTCTAGACCCGCTGAGCAATGAGCTGATGCAGAGTAGCCAGTTTTGCTCACAATGAATAAATACCAGGATTCTGCAGATGCCAGCCTCAGCCCTACAAACCATTTCCCACACCTTTAGGTGCAGCAATGCTTAATGTGTGAATCCTGGAGGCACTTTAAAAGGGAACTGCTGTGAGAGAAATTCAGCAAGGTGCACCTTGAAATAAAGGATTATAGGTTTAAAGGTCTGTCAGGATCAGGCAAACAGAAATCTTTGCTGGATTTAGCTGTGTTTATAACATAAGCAGGAGTTCTGAGGATCTCCCTCACTAGGGACATTCAGGAACCACCTGGACACAATCCTGTGCCATGTGCTCTGGGATGACTTTGCTTGGGCCACAAGGTTGGACCGGATGACCCAGGGTGGTGCCTTCCAACCTGACCCATTCTGGGATTCTGTGATCTCAGTTTTAGGCTAGCACAAAAATCCCACCCACGTCTCAGATTAAATGCTTGAACTGTCATGGAAGGTGTTGGACATTGTTCAGGTGATTTGATCTAACCAGTCAGCCTGGACCACAAAAGCCCTCAGTGCAATGGTCACTACAGCACTCCCTCTTTTTCGTAATGAGATTACAGGTCTGTTCTATTGTTATAGCTGACAACATTCATTTCTCTATTAGCACTAAATTATGCTGGTTTTATCTGAAAACCAGTGATAAAAACACAGAACCAAAAATACAGCACTGGGTCAGCAATTTGCTGTCTTCTACAGTGCTGTGAAAACAGAGTAGTGGATGCTGTGATGTTTACTTAAAATCTGATTTTATTTCAGTGCTTCCTTGTGAGCAGCCTAAGCCTCTTTGAAAAATCCTGTTCCTGAAACAGCCAGGTGGGCCACTGTGGCTCATCACATCCATTCTCCTTTTGCATTGCTGGTACTTCACTGCATGTCATGTCCTTCCCAATGAGCCATTGGTTCCAGTGAGGTGCTGTCAGTTTCACACAAGGGCACAGAAGAATCTGCTGCAAATCTGAAAACAGTTTCTTTCTGTTCACATCCTCCCCTTTGTTGGTCATTTGGACCAAAAACAGTTGTCTACTGGTGCTGTACTGGCTTTTCTGCTGTCACAGTGACTAATGCCCAGTGTCCTGTTTCACAGTGCTGTCGCACACAGCCAGCTTCATCTTTCCTTTTCTGAACCCCTTCTGATCTCTCTGCTTTCCCTCAGATCCTCCTGATATGCAGTTCACACAGTGGGAAATGAGTGGGTAGAAAAAAGCACTCAAATGAAAGCTAGACCTGGGCAAGGATCTCTGGTGGATTGGGAAGGACTCCACCTCACATCGCACTGCTTGATTTTCTCTCCTGTGGAGAAAAGTGTTTCATCTTTAACAGATGATGGCTACATTCCTAGAAGATTTGACAGCCAAGGGAGAAACTAGACAATGACTTACCAGAAACTTTTATCTACATGTGAGGTTAATTTTCCTATCCCAGTGAAAAGCTGGAGCTGGCAGAGGAAAGAAAATGAGGGCTGGGTCACAGTATAAGGATTACAACAGCTTCAGACTCCAGATGTTGATTTCTGATGGGAACTGGAAGAACTTAAGATGAGTTACAAGATACAGAGGCCAGAAATTAAGTGAATTCAGGAAACACATATTGAATGAGATGTAGAGCTAAAAGGAGACCTTACAGTGGTTATTGGCATCCAAATCCAAATGCATTTGAGAGATTCCTTTTGCCAATGACTACCAGGCCTGACAGCTGCCTGCAAGAACAGAGTGCTCCCATTTTGAATTGGCAGCATTTCCTAGAATCAAGATTAGAATTCCACATGTCCTCTGGCACTTCCTCATTTCAGGAGCTGAGTACCTACTCTCCAAGGCTATCAATACATGTTGGAGAACAGGGCTTTCATTGACTCTAGAAAAGAAAGCTCCCAGCCAGCATCCCTCAGTTCCAAATATTCTGAGCAGGAGCAGTTTTATGAGAGCTCTCCAGCTGCACTGGCCTGTAGTTACCCTATAAAGGATACCCCAAATTAAAGGTTTATAGGAGTTTAGGTACATTCCCATGCTTGGCATTTTCTGCCAGCTGTCCCTAGGCAGTTCCCACGTGAATATACCAGCATGGATCTACACTGCCTACTCAGTCACTAGAAACAATCACCCTGAACACCCTTCAAGACTGCCTAAGGTTCCCCAGTCATTTAATCTTTAAGCCGAGCTCTTTCATGGAATGGCTCAGTTGGATTTCTTTAGGCAGTGCAGAACCTACATGAAGGTTTTCAGTGTGCCCATCTCACAGAAATTATGAAGCTCCTCTGAAATCTGCTCTGGGAACTTTCAGTGCTCAGTGTAACACAACCCAAAAAGATTAAAATCCTTGTCCTTCTGCCTTGGGCATTGTCCTCTCTAACTACCCTGATTTTTTTCTGTCAGCTCTGTCCTTTATTTCAGCAAACTCTTCCTCTCTCTTGTAAACCGTCTGCCCTTATCTTTGGCTGGAGGTTAAGAAAATTCTTCTGTCTGATGTTGATCAGTCAGCAGGGAATGCTTACAGCATCAGCTAGCCAGTCTCTACTTTACCTCCCAAGAAAGAAAACAAGAAATTCTCCAAGCCAGCTTCCCACAGCCTGGAGGGCCTGGGATTTACAGCCTGTTTGAACTCTCCCAGATGGTAACACACCAGGCTGCTGCAACACCACGCTCAGTGGCTTGTCCAAAGGCACTTCCTCAGAGTGATTTATTTGTTCTCTCAACTTCAACAAGGTTCTGTGTTTGTATCTCTCTTTTGTGTCTCATTTTCCAGACTGTCCCAACTGGACACTTTATGCCACGTGCCATTCTTGTCCACCTAGCAAAACACATTGAATCTGGAGAGGCAGGGGGAAACTGGGGTCAGATATATTTGGCATTTTGGGAGGAATGTGCAGAAAGCTTGCCTGAGGAACACCCTGTGTGCTGGTACGTCTCTGAACAGTAAACTGACTGTCTACAGATAAAGGAATATTATGTCTGTGCCTGGAAATGTGACTTTGCAGTCCTTGCTTCTTTGGGCTTTATTTAATTGTGATATATGCAGCAGTCATAATAGCTTTGGCACAACATCATTTGTGTCTTAATTAAATGAAACATGCTGTTCAGGAACAACACAGCCATGGAGCTTGGGAAGCACTTGAGATGTGCCTTCTGCTCACAGGCTCAGCCTGGCACTACAAAGGAGGCAGCGTGTGTTTGTGTGTCTGTGTGTGCATATTTACACAAAAATAAATTATCATACAGCCCTTTCCTGCACAGTTCCTGATAATGCCATCAGTTTTAAAGCATTACCAGAGAAAATGACGAAGTGGATATGGGAGGGTGAAAGGATAAATGGCACTGCTTTCAACTCAGCAAGGCATCAGGAGGCCTTATCATCTGCACAGTTTAGTTTTGCTTTGACAAACTCAACCCCCTCTCCTGGGAGGCTGTTGAAGACATGGTGAGGTTGACACCAGCCTTATCACAAGGAACCAGGACAATAGCTTGGAAGAACAGAAGCAAAGCCAGAATATACTTATGAAGGACAAAAATGAACTGAAAGGAAGTAAAAAGCTAAAATGCTTTCAAAGAGGGATTTTCAAAAAAAATTACAGATGCCCACATTACCTTGTTGCAGTACACAGTTTAACTCAGAATGCAAGATTCCATGTACTTTTGTTGCTGAACTCAAATATATCCTCTAATCTGATCATGGAATCCTACACACAATAGGATGGCATAATGGGATACAGAACAGCAGAACAGAAGTTTTTCAGATGTACAGTTTACAGTTATTAAGGTTTGTTAAGACTGTTTCTAAAGTTCTCCATTTTGTGCTTTTGCTACAAAATGGGGTGGGTGGGTGTGTGCAAAATGAGAGCTAATTTACCTATTGCCAATCTACAAGAGCCCTTCTGCTTTTCTCTTTCACTTTTGGTATTACATGACCAGTTTAGATGCTTCTGACTCTGAAACTCCACCTCTAGATACCAAAACCATGAAATTAAAGGACGCTTTCAAATCTAATTGTTACTTCTAAACACCTCAAAATACTTTTAATCATTCTGAGGATTAAATTTCACTCATTTCCATGCAAAACTGCCAAAAAAGGTACAATACATTCAGGGCAGAGGTTAGCAGAGAAACATAAAGTTGGTTTCTTTTATCAAGTATGAAACTGGACTGGTAACAAAACCCCAAGCTTGAGAATCACCATCTGAATCACTCAGCTGTTGAAGAATTCACAGTACCAGAAATCTACTTCTTGCCCCAAGATTCCTACCATTATTTGCTTTTCCGTACTTTCTCAACAAAGTTCTTATATAACTTCTGGGTATTAATTGAGGAATTACATTTTTTTAAAACAATTTTTTAGCATTGTGACACATTTTGTTTGGGTGCTTTTTTTCTTGCCAGATGATCTGCCTAAAGCTATTTCTTCTTTATTGCTAAACATAAACTCTGAACAAAAGTTATTTTCCCTGCCAAAACACTCTTTTTCAAGTCAATTGCACTTTAGCATGAGAAAAAGCTGTAGGGGATTGTCCCTATGAACTTTAAATGTCTTTCCAGTCTTGGCTGAGAATAGTTCATACCACCTATAAATCTGGCTGCTACCCTGCTTGAATAAAAGCTGATTTCTTAAATTAAAGTGCTGCAGCAGGCTGGCTGTAGAACATTTTAATTTCTGTACTTCTGTGCATAGCCCCCACCCTATAAATCCCAGTTCTCTATTCCCTTCTCCCATGATGTGACAGGGACATTTCTTCAGCATTCCAGCTGCATGTCTAAAAATACTGGGATTTCCCAGTTGGACCAAACCCAAGACAATCCAGTCTGGTATTGTGTCTCCAAAAGTGACTGTTTGCATGAAAATGGGGCAATCTGCTAATCACACAGGAATTCCTCCTAACCTCCGAGAAACACTGGCTCCAACATTGGCAAAATACATAACATGACTTCCACTAAATTCATCTCAAGAGAGCAAAAACTTTGGTAAATATTCTGAACCAATTTTGTGGACCTGTGATGTTTTGTCACAGTCTCCTGTGCAAAACAGCACTGTTAATTTCTTTATTATCACATTAAATGTCCAGTTTAGGAGAGCAGAAGTTCCTGATCTCCCATCTTCGATCCACCTGTTAATGTGTACATTCTACTACTATCTTCTATTATGACTATTTTGTATTCTGTCATTACCTATATCTATTCCTGCTTCTGTAATAGTATCACTTTATTTAACTATGCCACTGACTCATTTAGTGTTGTTCTAAGATAATTTATTGCAACTGCATTTACCCAAAACAAAAAAATCTACACTCAAAATAATTAATCAGGCTCCAAGATATTTCATTACAAGTTTTTCATGTTTGGACTAAAAGTGCTAATTAGTTGGTCAATATATTGGGCTATTAGCCTAGCTGGATCAGTGGAAAAAAATACTAGCAAATGTGTGAAATACCATCAAACACAAAAAAATCCCTTGCAATATTAAGCCAATTTAATTTAATTCTCAGAGATTAATTTAACATATTGCTGGATTTTGTCTTTTTTCCTTTTTTTTTTTGGGCTAGTGTTTAGAATTGAATTACTTCAGTAAATGCTTTGGTTTCTTTAGTTCACTGCCCTAGTATATGCCTGAAAAATGTTTTTTATAAACAATCACACTGTGCAGCTTTTTTTTTTCTTAGTGTTTGGGGAGGTTGAGACTTCAGGGTGATTTGATTCTGTAGTCACAACTAATGAAATTCTAAATGTTACACAGCAACTCTGTTCAGTTTCTTTCCAAGGACCACCTAAAATAGTCTAGAATATTTTCAGAAACTCAAGAGACTTTAAAATTGTGCTAGACATTCTGAAGAGAAAGGGCAATGCAAATACAACACCTCTGCTCATGCTGTATTTATTTAGTACTGGGCATACAAAGTTTGGAAAGGTGAGGTTTGGGATTTTTTTCCCCATAATATGTTAAACATTGGGATGTCATTTGCGTCTTTAACTTAATGAAAAGTGGGGGGGAAGGCCCAAAAAAAAGCATTTTTGGCTTCGGAACAAGGTGGGCAGTCTGTGGCTGAATAGCACTAGTGTCACAGGTTTTACTTTCACTACAATGTCTTGACAGAAGGAGCACTTCACTACAAATTGATAGACGAACTAGCAAAGGTCAGGAGAAAAATGTGTGCCAGAGTGTTGAAGCACCTGGGTACAGATTTCATCTCATTGCAAGATCTTGCCATTTTAATCAGTTTTTTTGCGGTTAAGTTTGTTTTTGTTGTTTTTTGGTTTGTTTGTTTTTTTTTTTTGTGGAATCCCAACATCCTATAAGCTTTTGATTCTTGCAGAGCACTCATTTCAAAACTTTCCTTTAGGTGAGTGTTTATGTGTGTGTGTGTGTGTGTGTGTGTATGTGTGTGTGTTTCCTAAGGATATCCATAAAGCCTCCCTCCTAATGACTCCAAGAGTATTTCAGTAAGATTTTTTTCCATGACACACAAAAAAAAAAAGAAGCCAAAAAACCACACACACACAAAAACCCCCCAGCAAGTTGAATGAAGGCAAACCCCTACCAAATGAGAGCAATGAATCACAGATTAACGATAAGAATATGGAGAAAGCTCATTGCTTGGTTTGCATAAGAAGAGACAAAAGTGGATGTTTGGGATCTTTCCTTTTCCCTTTCCTTCCCTTCCTTATCTTCAATATTTTTTTACCATTTTTACCATATGGGGGAAATCCTGTACACCCACACTGCTGAAACTCAGATTTAGCCTACCTATGGCTTATGACAGAATACTGTCAGTATTTCAGGGCTTTACTGAATGCCTTGTCATGCAGGTTGCTCAAAGACTCAGGAAAATTTGGGGGAGAAAAAATGCTATATATAGTTGAAATTCAGCTCAGTGCCAACTGGATGTGATGAAAAGATCAGAGAAGCCTGCATCAAAATGCTCCAGCAACCAGACAGGGGAAGAAATTCACCCACCCACCTCTGAGGAAATGTCTCTGAAATTAAAAGATGTTTTAATAGCAAAGACTTTTTTTTTTTTCATTCATTATTCAGGGTGTAAAGTAAGTGTGTTTCAAAATATATTACATATTCATACAGATATATTGAGGTGAAAAAAAAAGAAACAGACCAGCTCAGGAACAGCTGTGGGCCTGACAGAAACACAGGAAGAAAGGTGGGGATCATGTAACCCACCTCCTCTTCTGAATTCTTCTGCCATTGTTTCTGACAGAGCTGTGTCTCACTGTGGGAATAGAAGGGTTTATTTCACTGTAGGGAATATTTTGCTCCTTGTGTAGACCTCTCTGTCCAAATATCTAATTTTCCATTTTTTCTCTCAGAAAACTGCAGCATATTAAAATTATGGGAGAAGTTGGATCTTGGTGTGGGGTGTTTTTTTTGAGTGTGGGGAGTTTTTTTGGTTTCTTTTGTTATTGGTTTTGGTTTTTTATTAAATAGAGCTGGGAATAGGTTTTAAGGCACAGGTATTTTTGGGAAGTTATTACTGTATTTATAAACTTCATTAAAATACCAGTGAATTTAATGGGCCTGTCCTCTTTAACAGGGTAAAATGATAGATGACTTTTGAGATTAAATTATGGCTGTTCTGTGCTGCTGGACAAAATATCTCCTCCTATAGGACCGGACACTAAGAAAATGCAA